>CAWVQO010000217.1:0-165000 GCA_963932275.1 Andrena praecox
ATTTAGATGAAAATAACGACCATTTTTTGGATTGTGAATAAAATTTTAGTTGGAAGTGTCAAATTTTAATAAATTTATTTGAAATCAACTTCGATTTTTTTGGATATTGTTGAGTATTTTTGTTGTGGGATCTATATTTGAGTAAATTTAGATAAAAATAACTTCAATTTCTAGGATTGTGAAAAAAAATTTAGTTGGAAGTGCCAAATTTTAATAAATTTATTTGAAACCAACTTCGATTTTTTTGGATTTTGTCGAGTATTTTTGGTGTAGGATGTATATTTGAGTAAATTTAGATGAAAATAACTTCAATTTCTAGGATTGTGAAAAAAATTTTAGTTGGAAGTGTCAAATTTTAATAAATTTATTTGAAACCAACTTCGATTTTTTTGGATATTGTTGAGTATTTTTGTTGTGGAACTATATTTGAGTAAATTTAGATAAAAATAACTTCAATTTTTTGGATTGTGAAAAAAATTTTAGTTGGATGTGTCAAATTTTAATAAATTGCTTTGAAACCAACTTCGATTTTTTTGGATTTTGTCGAGTATTTTTGTTGTAGGATGAATATTTGAGTAAATTTAGATGAAAATAACCACCATTTTTTGGATTGTGAATAAAATTTTAGTTGGAATTGTCAAATATTAATAAATTTATTTGAAATCAACTTCGATTTTTTTGGATTTTGTCGAGTATTTTTGTTGTAGAATGTATATTTGAGTAAATTTAGATGAAAATAACCACCATTTTTTGGATTGTGAAAAAAATTTTAGTTGGAAGTGTCCAATTTTAATAAATTTATTTGAAACCAACTTCGATTTTTTTGGGATTTTGTCGAGGATTTTTGTTGTAGGATGTATATTTGAGTAAATTTAGATGAAAATAACGACCATTTTTTGGATTGTGAAGAAAATTTTAGTTGGAAGTGTCAAATTTTAATAAATTTCTTTGAAACCAACTTCGATTTTTTTGGATTTTGTCGAGTATTTTTGTTGTAGGATGTATATTTGAGTAAATTTAGATGAAAATAACGACCATTTTTTGGATTGTGAAGAAAATTTTAGTTGGAAGTGTCAAATTTTAATAAATTTATTTGAAATCAACATCGATTTTTTTGGATATTGTTGAGTATTTTTGTTGTAGGATCTATATTTGAGTAAATTTAGATGAAAATAACTTCAATTTCCAGGATTGTGAAAAAAATTTTAGTTGGAAGTGTCAAATTTTAATAAATTTATTTGAAATCAACTTCGATTTTTTTGGATTTTGTCGAGTATTTTTGGTGTAGGATGTATATTTGAGTAAATTTAGATGAAAATAACTTCAATTTCTAGGATTGTGAAAAAAAATTTAGTTGGAAGTGCCAAATTTTAATAAATTTATTTGAAACCAACTTCGATTTTTTTGGATTTTGTCGAGTATTTTTGGTGTAGGATGTATATTTGAGTAAATTTAGATGAAAATAACTTCAATTTCTAGGATTGTGAAAAAAATTTTAGTTGGAAGTGTCAAATTTTAATAAATTTATTTTATACCAACTTCGATTTTTTTGGATTTTGTCGAGTATTTTTGTTGTAGGATGTATATTTGAGTAAATTTAGATGAAAATAACCACCATTTTTTGGATTGTGAATAAAATTTTAGTTGGAAGTGTCAAATTTTAATAAATTTATTTGAAATCAACTTCGATTTTTTTGGATTTTGTCGAGTATTTTTGTTGTAGGATGTATATTTGAGTAAATTTAGATGAAAATAACCACCATTTTTTGGATTGTGAATAAAATTTTAGTTGGAAGTGTCAAATTTTAATAAATTTATTTTATACCAACTTCCATTTTTTTGGATATTGTTGAGTATTTTTGTTGTTGGATGTATATTTGAGTAAATTTAGATGAAAATAACGACCATTTTTTGGATTGTGAAAAAAATTTAAGTTGGAAGTGTCAAATTTTAATAAATTTCTTTGAAACCAAATTCGATTTTTTTGGATTTTGGTGAGTATTTTTTTGTAGGATCTATATTTGAGTAAATTTAGATGAAAATAACTTCAATTTTTAGGATTGTGAAAAAAATTTTAGTTGGAAGTGTCCAATTTTAATAAATTTATTTGAAACCAACTTCGATTTTTTTGGATATTGTTGAGTATTTTTGTTGTGGAACTATATTTGAGTAAATTTAGATAAAAATAACTTCAATTTTTTGGATTGTGAAAAAAATTTTAGTTGGATGTGTCAAATTTTAATAAATTGCTTTGAAACCAACTTCGATTTTTTTGGATTTTGTCGAGTATTTTTGTTGTAGGATGAATATTTGAGTAAATTTAGATGAAAATAACCACCATTTTTTGGATTGTGAATAAAATTTTAGTTGGAATTGTCAAATATTAATAAATTTATTTGAAATCAACTTCGATTTTTTTGGATTTTGTCGAGTATTTTTGTTGTAGAATGTATATTTGAGTAAATTTAGATGAAAATAACCACCATTTTTTGGATTGTGAAAAAAATTTTAGTTGGAAGTGTCCAATTTTAATAAATTTATTTGAAACCAACTTCGATTTTTTTGGGATTTTGTCGAGGATTTTTGTTGTAGGATGTATATTTGAGTAAATTTAGATGAAAATAACGACCATTTTTTGGATTGTGAAGAAAATTTTAGTTGGAAGTGTCAAATTTTAATAAATTTCTTTGAAACCAACTTCGATTTTTTTGGATTTTGTCGAGTATTTTTGTTGTAGGATGTATATTTGAGTAAATTTAGATGAAAATAACGACCATTTTTTGGATTGTGAAGAAAATTTTAGTTGGAAGTGTCAAATTTTAATAAATTTATTTGAAATCAACATCGATTTTTTTGGATATTGTTGAGTATTTTTGTTGTAGGATCTATATTTGAGTAAATTTAGATGAAAATAACTTCAATTTCCAGGATTGTGAAAAAAATTTTAGTTGGAAGTGTCAAATTTTAATAAATTTATTTGAAATCAACTTCGATTTTTTTGGATTTTGTCGAGTATTTTTGGTGTAGGATGTATATTTGAGTAAATTTAGATGAAAATAACTTCAATTTCTAGGATTGTGAAAAAAAATTTAGTTGGAAGTGCCAAATTTTAATAAATTTATTTGAAACCAACTTCGATTTTTTTGGATTTTGTCGAGTATTTTTGGTGTAGGATGTATATTTGAGTAAATTTAGATGAAAATAACTTCAATTTCTAGGATTGTGAAAAAAATTTTAGTTGGAAGTGTCAAATTTTAATAAATTTATTTTATACCAACTTCGATTTTTTTTAATTTTGTCGAGTATTTTTGTTGTAGGATGTATATTTGAGTAAATTTAAATGAAAATAACCACCATTTTTTGGATTGTGAATAAAATTTTAGTTGGAAGTGTCAAATTTTAATAAATTTATTTGAAATCAACTTCGATTTTTTTGGATTTTGTCGAGTATTTTTGTTGTAGGATGTATATTTGAGTAAATTTAGATGAAAATAACCACCATTTTTTGGATTGTGAATAAAATTTTAGTTGGAAGTGTCAAATTTTAATAAATTTATTTTATACCAACTTCCATTTTTTTGGATATTGTTGAGTATTTTTGTTGTTGGATGTATATTTGAGTAAATTTAGATGAAAATAACGACCATTTTTTGGATTGTGAAAAAAATTTAAGTTGGAAGTGTCAAATTTTAATAAATTTCTTTGAAACCAAATTCGATTTTTTTGGATTTTGGTGAGTATTTTTTTGTAGGATCTATATTTGAGTAAATTTAGATGAAAATAACTTCAATTTTTAGGATTGTGAAAAAAATTTTAGTTGGAAGTGTCTAATTTTAATAAATTTATTTGAAACCAACTTCGATTTTTTTGGATTTTGTCGAGTATTTTTGTTGTAGGATGTATATTTGAGTAAATTTAGATGAAAATAACGACCATTTTTTGGATTGTGAATAAAATTTTAGTTGGAAGTGTCAAATTTTAATAAATTTATTTGAAATCAACTTCGATTTTTTTGGATATTGTTGAGTATTTTTGTTGTGGGATCTATATTTGAGTAAATTTAGATAAAAATAACTTCAATTTCTAGGATTGTGAAAAAAAATTTAGTTGGAAGTGCCAAATTTTAATAAATTTATTTGAAACCAACTTCGATTTTTTTGGATTTTGTCGAGTATTTTTGGTGTAGGATGTATATTTGAGTAAATTTAGATGAAAATAACTTCAATTTCTAGGATTGTGAAAAAAATTTTAGTTGGAAGTGTCAAATTTTAATAAATTTATTTGAAACCAACTTCGATTTTTTTGGATATTGTTGAGTATTTATGTTGTGGAACTATATTTGAGTAAATTTAGATAAAAATAACTTCAATTTTTTGGATTGTGAAAAAAATTTTAGTTGGATGTGTCAAATTTTAATAAATTGCTTTGAAACCAACTTCGATTTTTTTGGATTTTGTCGAGTATTTTTGTTGTAGGATGAATATTTGAGTAAATTTAGATGAAAATAACCACCATTTTTTGGATTGTGAATAAAATTTTAGTTGGAATTGTCAAATATTAATAAATTTATTTGAAATCAACTTCGATTTTTTTGGATTTTGTCGAGTATTTTTGTTGTAGAATGGATATTTGAGTAAATTTAGATGAAAATAACCACCATTTTTTGGATTGTGAATAAAATTTTAGTTGGAATTGTCAAATATTAATAAATTTATTTGAAATCAACTTCGATTTTTTTGGATTTTGTCGAGTATTTTTGTTGTAGAATGGATATTTGAGTAAATTTAGATGAAAATAACCACCATTTTTTGGATTGTGAATAAAATTTTAGTTGGAAGTGCCAAATTTTAATAAATTTATTTGAAACCAACTTCGATTTTTTTGGATTTTGTCGAGTATTTTTGGTGTAGGATGTATATTTGAGTAAATTTAGATGAAAATAACTTCAATTTCTAGGATTGTGAAAAAAATTTTATTTGGAAGTGTCAAATTTTAATAAATTTATTTTATACCAACTTCGATTTTTTTGGATTTTGTCGAGTATTTTTGTTGTAGGATGTATATTTGAGTAAATTTAGATGAAAATAACGACCATTTTTTGGATTGTGATGAAAATTTTAGTTGGAAGTGTCAAATTTTAATATATTTATTTGAAATCAACTTCGATTTTTTTGGATTTTGTCGAGTATTTTTGGTGTAGGATGTATATTTGAGTAAATTTAGATGAAAATAACTTCAATTTCTAGGATTGTGAAAAAAATTTTAGTTGGAAGTGTCAAATTTTAATAAATTTATTTGAAATCAACTTCGATTTTTTTGGATATTGTTGAGTATTTTTGTTGTAGGATCTATATTTGAGTAAATTTAGATGAAAATAACTTCAATTTTTTGGATTGTGAAAAAAATTTTAGTTGGAAGTGTCCAATTTTAATAAATTTATTTGAAACCAACTTCGATTTTTTTGGATTTTGTCGAGTATTTTTGGTGTAGGATGTATATTTGAGTAAATTTAGATGAAAATAACTTCAATTTCTAGGATTGTGAAAAAAATTTTAGTTAGAAGTGTCAAATTTTAATAAATTTATTTGAAACCAACTTCGATTTTTTTGGATTTTGTCGAGTATTTTTGTTGTAGGATGTATATTTGAGTAAGTTTAGATGAAAATAACGACCATTTTTTGGATTGTGAAAAAAATTTTAGTTGGAAGTGCCAAATTTTAATAAATTTATTTGAAACCAACTTCGATTTTTTTGGATTTTGTCGAGTATTTTTGGTGTAGGATGTATATTTGAGTAAATTTAGATGAAAATAACTTCAATTTCTAGGATTGTGAAAAAAATTTTATTTGGAAGTGTCAAATTTTAATAAATTTATTTGAAACCAACTTCGATTTTTTTGGATTTTGTCGAGTATTTTTGGTGTAGGATGTATATTTGAGTAAATTTAGATGAAAATAACTTCAATTTCTAGGATTGTGAAAAAAATTTTAGTTGGAAGTGTCAAATTTTAATAAATTTATTTGAAATCAACTTCGATTTTTTTGGATATTGTTGAGTATTTTTGTTGTAGGATCTATATTTGAGTAAATTTAGATGAAAATAACTTCAATTTTTTGGATTGTGAAAAAAATTTTAGTTGGAAGTGTCCAATTTTAATAAATTTATTTGAAACCAACTTCGATTTTTTTGGATTTTGTCGAGTATTTTTGGTGTAGGATGTATATTTGAGTAAATTTAGATGAAAATAACTTCAATTTCTAGGATTGTGAAAAAAATTTTAGTTTGAAGTGTCAAATTTTAATAAATTTATTTGAAACCAACTTCGATTTTTTTGGATTTTGTCGAGTATTTTTGTTGTAGGATGTATATTTGAGTAAGTTTAGATGAAAATAACGACCATTTTTTGGATTGTGAAAAAAATTTTAGTTGGAAGTGTCAAATTTTAATAAATTTCTTTGAAACCAACTTCGATTTTTTTGGATTTTGTCGAGTATTTTTGTTGTAGGATGTATATTTGAGTAAATTTAGATGAAAATAACGACCATTTTTTGGATTGTGAAGAAAATTTTAGTTGGAAGTGTCAAATTTTAATAAATTTCTTTGAAACCAACTTCGATTTTTTTGGATTTTGTCGAGTATTTTTGTTGTAGGATGTATATTTGAGTAAATTTAGATGAAAATAACGACCATTTTTTGGATTGTGAAAAAAATTTTAGATGGAAGTGTCAAATTTTAATAAATTTCTTTGAAACCAAATTCGATTTTTTGGATTTTGGTGAGTATTTTTTTGTAGGATATATATTTGAGTAAATTTAGATGAAAATAACTTCAATTTCTAGGATTGTGAAAAAAAATTTAGTTGGAAGTGTCTAATTTTAATAAATTTATTTGAAACCAACTTCGATTTTTTTGGATTTTGTCGAATATTTTTGGCGTAGGATGTATATTTGAGTAAATTTGGATGAAAATCACTTCAATTTCTAGGATTGTGAAAAAAATTTTAGTTGGAAGTGTCAAATTTTAATAAATTTATTTTATACCAACTTCGATTTTTTTGGATTTTGTCGAGTATTTTTGTTGTAGGATGTATATTTGAGTAAATTTAGATGAAAATAACCACCATTTTTTGGATTGTGAATAAAATTTTAGTTGGAAGTGTCAAATTTTAATAAATTTATTTGAAATCAACTTCGATTTTTTTGGATATTGTTGAGTATTTTTGTTGTAGGATCTATATTTGAGTAAATTTAGATGAAAATAACTTCAATTTTTTGGATTGTGAATAAAATTTTAGTCGGAAGTGTCCAATTTTAATAAATTTATTTGAAATCAACTTCGATTTTTTTAGATTTTGTCGAGTATTTTTGGTGTAGGATGTATATTTGAGTAAATTTAGATGAAAATAACTTCAATTTTTTGGATTGTGAAAAAAAAATTTAGTTGGAAGTGCCAAATTTTAATAAATTTATTTGAAACCAACTTCGATTTTTTTGGATTTTGTCGAGTATTTTTGCTGTAGGATGTATATTTGAGTAAATTTAGATGAAAATAACTTCAATTTCTAGGATTGTGAAAAAAATTTTAGTTGGAAGTGTCAAATTTTAATAAATTTATTTGAAACCAACTTCGATTTTTTTGGATTTTGTCGAGTATTTTTGTTGTAGGATGTATATTTGAGTAAGTTTAGATGAAAATAACGACCATTTTTTGGATTGTGAAAAAAAATTTAGTTGGAAGTGTCAAATTTTAATAAATTTCTTTGAAACCAACTTCGATTTTTTTGGATTTTGTCGAGTATTTTTGTTGTAGGATGTATATTTGAGTAAATTTAGATGAAAATAACGACCATTTTTTGGATTGTGAAGAAAATTTTAGTTGGAAGTGTCAAATTTTAATAAATTTATTTGAAATCAACTTCGATTTTTTTGGATTTTGTCGAGTATTTTTGGTGTAGGATGTATATTTGAGTAAATTTAGATGAAAATAACTTCAATTTCTAGGATTGTGAAAAAAAATTTAGTTGGAAGTGCCAAATTTTAATAAATTTATTTGAAACCAACTTCGATTTTTTTGGATTTTGTCGAGTATTTTTGGTGTAGGATGTATATTTGAGTAAATTTAGATGAAAATAACTTCAATTTCTAGGATTGTGAAAAAAATTTTAGTTGGAAGTGTCAAAATTTTAATAAATTTATTTGAAACCAACTTCGATTTTTTTGGATTTTGTCGAGTATTTTTGTTGTAGGATGTATATTTGAGTAAGTTTAGATGAAAATAACGACCATTTTTTGGATTGTGAAAAAAATTTTAGTTGGATGTGTCAAATTTTAATAAATTTCTTTGAAACCAACTTCGATTTTTTTGGATTTTGTCGAGTATTTTTGTTGTAGGATGTATATTTGAGTAAATTTAGATGAAAATAACCACCATTTTTTGGATTGTGAATAAAATTTTAGTTGGAAGTGTCAAATTTTAATAAATTTATTTGAAATCAACTTCGATTTTTTTGGATATTGTTGAGTATTTTTGTTGTAGGATGTATATTTGAGTAAATTTAGATGAAAATAACGACCATTTTTTGGATTGTGAAAAAAATTTTAGTTGGAAGTGCCAAATTTTAATAAATTTATTTGAAACCAACTTCGATTTTTTTGGATTTTGTCGAGTATTTTTGGTGTAGGATGTATATTTGAGTAAATTTAGATGAAAATAACTTCAATTTCTAGGATTGTGAAAAAAATTTTATTTGGAAGTGTCAAATTTTAATAAATTTATTTTATACCAACTTCGATTTTTTTGGATTTTGTCGAGTATTTTTGTTGTAGGATGTATATTTGAGTAAATTTAGATGAAAATAACGACCATTTTTTGGATTGTGATGAAAATTTTAGTTGGAAGTGTCAAATTTTAATAAATTTATTTGAAATCAACTTCGATTTTTTTGGATTTTGTCGAGTATTTTTGGTGTAGGATGTATATTTGAGTAAATTTAGATGAAAATAACTTCAATTTCTAGGATTGTGAAAAAAATTTTAGTTGGAAGTGTCAAATTTTAATAAATTTATTTGAAATCAACTTCGATTTTTTTGGATATTGTTGAGTATTTTTGTTGTAGGATCTATATTTGAGTAAATTTAGATGAAAATAACTTCAATTTTTTGGATTGTGAAAAAAATTTTAGTTGGAAGTGTCCAATTTTAATAAATTTATTTGAAACCAACTTCGTTTTTTTTGGATTTTGTCGAGTATTTTTGGTGTAGGATGTATATTTGAGTAAATTTAGATGAAAATAACTTCAATTTCTAGGATTGTGAAAAAAATTTTAGTTAGAAGTGTCAAATTTTAATAAATTTATTTGAAACCAACTTCGATTTTTTTGGATTTTGTCGAGTATTTTTGTTGTAGGATGTATATTTGAGTAAGTTTAGATGAAAATAACGACCATTTTTTGGATTGTGAAAAAAATTTTAGTTGGAAGTGTCAAATTTTAATAAATTTCTTTGAAACCAACTTCGATTTTTTTGGATTTTGTCGAGTATTTTTGTTGTAGGATGTATATTTGAGTAAATTTAGATGAAAATAACGACCATTTTTTGGATTGTGAAGAAAATTTTAGTTGGAAGTGTCAAATTTTAATAAATTTCTTTGAAACCAACTTCGATTTTTTTGGATTTTGTCGAGTATTTTTGTTGTAGGATGTATATTTGAGTAAATTTAGATGAAAATAACGACCATTTTTTGGATTGTGAAAAAAATTTTAGATGGAAGTGTCAAATTTTAATAAATTTCTTTGAAACCAAATTCGATTTTTTGGATTTTGGTGAGTATTTTTTTGTAGGATATATATTTGAGTAAATTTAGATGAAAATAACTTCAATTTTTAGGATTGTGAAAAAAATTTTAGTTGGAAGTGTCTAATTTTAATAAATTTATTTGAAACCAACTTCGATTTTTTTAGATTTTGTCGAGTATTTTTGGTGTAGGATGTATATTTGAGTAAATTTAGATGAAAATAACTTTAATTTTTTGGATTGTGAAAAAAATTTTAGTTGGAAGTGTCTAATTTTAATAAATTTATTTGAAACCAACTTCGATTTTTTTGGATTTTGTCGAATATTTTTGGCGTAGGATGTATATTTGAGTAAATTTGGATGAAAATCACTTCAATTTCTAGGATTGTGAAAAAAATTTTAGTTGGAAGTGTCAAATTTTAATAAATTTATTTTATACCAACTTCGATTTTTTTGGATTTTGTCGAGTATTTTTGTTGTAGGATGTATATTTGAGTAAATTTAGATGAAAATAACCACCATTTTTTGGATTGTGAATAAAATTTTAGTTGGAAGTGTCAAATTTTAATAAATTTATTTGAAATCAACTTCGATTTTTTTGGATATTGTTGAGTATTTTTGTTGTAGGATCTATATTTGAGTAAATTTAGATGAAAATAACTTCAATTTTTTGGATTGTGAATAAAATTTTAGTCGGAAGTGTCCAATTTTAATAAATTTATTTGAAATCAACTTCGATTTTTTTAGATTTTGTCGAGTATTTTTGGTGTAGGATGTATATTTGAGTAAATTTAGATGAAAATAACTTCAATTTTTTGGATTGTGAAAAAAAAATTTAGTTGGAAGTGCCAAATTTTAATAAATTTATTTGAAACCAACTTCGATTTTTTTGGATTTTGTCGAGTATTTTTGCTGTAGGATGTATATTTGAGTAAATTTAGATGAAAATAACTTCAATTTCTAGGATTGTGAAAAAAATTTTAGTTGGAAGTGTCAAATTTTAATAAATTTATTTGAAACCAACTTCGATTTTTTTGGATTTTGTCGAGTATTTTTGTTGTAGGATGTATATTTGAGTAAGTTTAGATGAAAATAACGACCATTTTTTGGATTGTGAAAAAAAATTTAGTTGGAAGTGTCAAATTTTAATAAATTTCTTTGAAACCTACTTCGATTTTTTTGGATTTTGTCGAGTATTTTTGTTGTAGGATGTATATTTGAGTAAATTTAGATGAAAATAACGACCATTTTTTGGATTGTGAAGAAAATTTTAGTTGGAAGTGTCAAATTTTAATAAATTTATTTGAAATCAACTTCGATTTTTTTGGATTTTGTCGAGTATTTTTGGTGTAGGATGTATATTTGAGTAAATTTAGATGAAAATAACTTCAATTTCTAGGATTGTGAAAAAAAATTTAGTTGGAAGTGCCAAATTTTAATAAATTTATTTGAAACCAACTTCGATTTTTTTGGATTTTGTCGAGTATTTTTGGTGTAGGATGTATATTTGAGTAAATTTAGATGAAAATAACTTCAATTTCTAGGATTGTGAAAAAAATTTTAGTTGGAAGTGTCAAAATTTTAATAAATTTATTTGAAACCAACTTCGATTTTTTTGGATTTTGTCGAGTATTTTTGTTGTAGGATGTATATTTGAGTAAGTTTAGATGAAAATAACGACCATTTTTTGGATTGTGAAAAAAATTTTAGTTGGATGTGTCAAATTTTAATAAATTTCTTTGAAACCAACTTCGATTTTTTTGGATTTTGTCGAGTATTTTTGTTGTAGGATGTATATTTGAGTAAATTTAGATGAAAATAACCACCATTTTTTGGATTGTGAATAAAATTTTAGTTGGAAGTGTCAAATTTTAATAAATTTATTTGAAATCAACTTCGATTTTTTTGGATATTGTTGAGTATTTTTGTTGTAGGATGTATATTTGAGTAAATTTAGATGAAAATAACGACCATTTTTTGGATTGTGAAAAAAATTTTAGATGGAAGTGTCAAATTTTAATAAATTTCTTTGAAACCAAATTCGATTTTTTGGATTTTGGTGAGTATTTTTTTGTAGGATATATATTTGAGTAAATTTAGATGAAAATAACTTCAATTTTTAGGATTGTGAAAAAAATTTTAGTTGGAAGTGTCTAATTTTAATAAATTTATTTGAAACCAACTTCGATTTTTTTGGATTTTGTCGAGTATTTTTGTTGTAGGATGTATATTTGAGTAAATTTAGATGAAAATAACGACCATTTTTTGGATTGTGAATAAAATTTTAGTTGGAAGTGTCAAATTTTAATAAATTTATTTGAAATCAACTTCGATTTTTTTGGATTTTGTCGAGTATTTTTGTTGTAGGATGTATATTTGAGTAAGTTTAGATGAAAATAACGACCATTTTTTGGATTGTGAAAAAAATTTTAGTTGGAAGTGTCATATTTTAATAAATTTCTTTGAAACCAACTTCGATTTTTTTGGATTTTGTCGAGTATTTTTGTTGTAGGATGTATATTTGAGTAAATTTAGATGAAAATAACGACCATTTTTTGGATTGTGAAAAAAATTTTAGTTGGAAGTGTCAAATTTTAATAAATTTCTTTGAAACCAACTTGAATTATTTTGGATTTTGTTGAGTATTTTTGTTGTAGGATCTATATTTGAGTAAATTTAGATGAAAATAACTTCAATTTTGTGGATTGTGAAAAAAATTTTTGTTGGAAGTGTCAAATTTTAATAAATTTATTTGAAACCAAATTCGATTTTTTGGATTTTCTTGAGTATTTTTTTGTAGGATCTACAATTGAGTAAATTTAGATGAAAATAACTTCGATTTTTTGGATTTTGTCACGATTTTTGTCAAATTTTAATAAATTTATTTGAAATCAACTTGGATAATTTTGGAATTTGTTGAGTATTTTTGTTGTAGGATCAATATTTGGGTAAATTTAGATGAAAATATCTTCAATTTTTAGGATTGTGAAAAAAATTTTAGTTGGAAGTGTCAAATTTTAATAAATTTATTTGAAATCAACTTGAATTATTTTGGATTTTGTTGAGTATTTTTGTTGTAGGATCTATATTTGAGTAAATTTAGATGAAAATAACTTCAATTTTGTGGATTGTGAAAAAAAATTTTGTTGGA
Organism: Andrena praecox; assembly: GCA_963932275.1. Lineage (NCBI taxonomy): Eukaryota > Metazoa > Arthropoda > Insecta > Hymenoptera > Andrenidae > Andrena > Andrena praecox. The sequence continues at coordinate 12,943 of CAWVQO010000217.1, forward strand.
AGTGTCAAATTTTAATAAATTTATTTGAAACCAAATTCGATTTTTTGGATTTTCTTGAGTATTTTTTTGTAGGATCTACAATTGAGTAAATTTAGATGAAAATAACTTCGATTTTTTGGATTTTGTCACGATTTTTGTCAAATTTTAATAAATTTATTTGAAATCAACTTGGATAATTTTGGAATTTGTTGAGTATTTTTGTTGTAGGATCAATATTTGGGTAAATTTAGATGAAAATATCTTCAATTTTTAGGATTGTGAAAAAAATTTTAGTTGGAAGTGTCAAATTTTAATAAATTTATTTGAAATCAACTTGAATTATTTTGGATTTTGTTGAGTATTTTTGTTGTAGGATCTATATTTGAGTAAATTTAGATGAAAATAACTTCAATTTTGTGGATTGTGAAAAAAATTTTGGTTGGAAGTGTCAAATTTTAATAAATTTATTGGAAACTAAATTCGATTTTTTGGATTTTCTTGAGTATTTTTGTTGTAGGATCTACAATTGAGTAAATTTAGATGAAAATAACTTCGATTTTTTGGATTTTGTCACGATTTTGTCAAATTTTAATAAATTTATTTGAAATTAACTTGGATAATTTTGGAATTTGTTGAGTATTTTTGTTGTAAGATCTATATATGAGTAAATTTAGATGAAAATATCTTCAATTTATAGGATTGTGAAAAAAATTTTAGTTGGAAGTGTCAAATTTTAATAAATTTATTTGAAACCAACTTGAATTATTTTGGATTTTGTTTAGTATTTTTGTTGTAGGATCTATATTTGAGTAAATTTAGATGAAAATAACTTCAATTTTGTGGATTGTGAAAAAAGTTTTAGTTGGAAGTGTCAAATTTTAATAAATTTATTTGAAACCAAATTCGATTTTTTGGATTTTCTTGAGTATTTTTGTTGTAGGATCAATATTTGGGTAAATTTAGATGAAAATATCTTCAATTTTTAGGATTGTGAAAAAAATTTTAGTTGGAAGTGTCAAATTTTATTAAATTTATTTGAAATCAACTTGAATTATTTTGGATTTTGTTGAGTATTTTTGTTGTAGGATCTATATTTGAGTAAATTTAGATGAAAATAACTTCAATTTTGTGGATTGTGAAAAAAATTTTACTTGGAATTGTCAAATTTTAATAAATTTATTTGAAACCAACTTGAATCATTTTGGATTTTGTTGAGTATTTTTGTTGTAGGATCTATATTTGAGTAAATTTAGATGAAAATAACGACAATTTTTTGGATTGTGAAAAAAATTTTTGTTGGAAGTGTCAAATTTTAATAAATTTATTTGAAACCAACTTGAATTATTTTGGATTTTGTTGAGTATTTTTGTTGTAGGATCTATATTTGAGTAAATTTAGATGAAAATAACGACAATTTTTTGGATTGTGAAAAAAATTTTTGTTGGAAGTGTCAAATTTTAATAAATTTATTTGAAACCAAATTCGATTTTTTGGATTTTCTTGAGTATTTTTGTTGTAGGATCTACAATTGAGAAAATTTAGATGAAAATAACTTCTATTTCTTGGATTTTGTCACGATTTTTGTCAAATTTTAATAAATTTATTTGAAATCAACTTGGATAATTTTGGAATTTGTTGAGTATTTTTGTTGTAGGATCAATATTTCGGTAAATTTAGATGAAAATATCTTCAATTTTTAGGATTGTGAAAAAAAATTTAGTTGGAAGTGTCAAATTTTAATAAATTTATTTCAAATCAACTTGAATTATTTTGGATTTTGTTGAGTATTTTTGTTGTAGGATCTATATTTGAGTAAATTTAGATGAAAATAACTTCGATTTTTTGGATTTTGTCACGATTTTTGTCAAATTTTAATAAATTTATTTGAAATCAACTTGGATAATTTTGGAATTTGTTGAGTATTTTTGTTGTAGGATCAATATTTGGGTAAATTTAGATGAAAATATCTTCAATTTTTAGGATTGTGAAAAAAATTTTAGTTGGAAGTGTCAAATTTTAATAAATTTATTTGAAATCAACTTGAATTATTTTGGATTTTGTTGAGAATTTTTGTTGTAGGATCTATATTTGAGTAAATTTAGATGAAAATAACTTCAATTTTGTGGATTGTGAAAAAAGTTTTAGTTGGAAGTGTCAAATTTTAATAAATTTATTTGAAACCAAATTCGATTTTTTGGATTTTCTTGAGTATTTTTGTTGTAGGATCTACAATTGAGTAAATTTAGATGAAAATAACTTCGATTTTTTGGATTTTGTCACGATTTTTGTCAAATTTTAATAAATTTATTTGAAATCAACTTGGATAATTTTGGAATTTGTTGAGTATTTTTGTTGTAGGATCAATATTTGGGTAAATTTAGATGAAAATATCTTCAATTTTTAGGATTGTGAAAAAAATTTTAGTTGGAAGTGTCAAATTTTAATAAATTTATTTGAAATCAACTTGAATTATTTTGGATTTTGTTGAGTATTTTTGTTGTAGGATCTATATTTGAGTAAATTTAGATGAAAATATCTTCAATTTTTAGGATTGTGAAAAAAAATTTAGTTGGAAGTGTCCAATTTTAATAAATTTATTTTAAACCAACTTCGATTTTTTGGATTTTCTTGAGTATTTTTGTTGTAGGATCTACAATTGAGTAAATTTAGATGAAAATAACTTCGATTTTTTGGATTTTGTCACGATTTTTGTCAAATTTTAATAAATTTATTTGAAATCAACTTGGATAATTTTGGAATTTGTTGAGTATTTTTGTTGTAGGATCAATATTTGGGTAAATTTAGATGAAAATATCTTCAATTTTTAGGATTGTGAAAAAAATTTTAGTTGGAAGTGTCAAATTTTAATACATTTATTTGAAATCAACTGGAATTATTTTGGATTTTGTTGAGTATTTTTGTTGTAGGATCTACAATTGAGTAAATTTAGATGAAAATAACTTCGATTTTTTTGGATTTTGTCACGATTTTTGTCAAATTTTAATAAATTTATTTGAAATCAACTTGGATAATTTTGGAATTTGTTGAGTATTTTTATTGTAGGATCAATATTTGGGTAAATGTAGATGAAAATATCTTCAATTTTTAGAATTGTGAAAAAAATTTTAGTTGGAAGTGTCAAATTTTAATAAATGTATTTGAAATCAACTTGAATTATTTTGGATTTTGTTGAGTATTTTTGTTGTAGGATCTATATTTGAGTAAATTTAGATGAAAATAACTTCAATTTTGTGGATTGTGAAAAAAATTTTTGTTGGAAGTGTCAAATTTTAATAAATTTATTTGAAACCAAATTCGATTTTTTGGATTTTCTTGAGTATTTTTTTGTAGGATCTACAATTGAGTAAATTTAGATGAAAATAACTTCGATTTTTTGGATTTTGTCACGATTTTTGTCAAATTTTAATAAATTTATTTGAAATCAACTTGGATAATTTTGGAATTTGTTGAGTATTTTTGTTGTAGGATCAATGTTTGGGTAAATTTAGATGAAAATATCTTCAATTTTTAGGATTGTGAAAAAAATTTTAGTTGGAAGTGTCAAATTTTAATAAATTTATTTGAAATCAACTTGAATTATTTTGGATTTTGTTGAGTATTTTTGTTGTAGGATCTATATTTGAGTAAATTTAGATGAAAATAACTTCAATTTAGTGGATTGTGAAAAAAGTTTTAGTTGGAAGTGTCAAATTTTAATAAATTTATTTGAAACCAAATTTGATTTTTTGGATTTTCTTGAGTATTTTTGTTGTAGGATCTACAATTGAGTAAATTTAGATGAAAATAACTTCGATTTTTTGGATTTTGTCACGATTTTTGTCAAATTTTAATAAATTTATTTGAAATCAACTTGGATAATTTTGGAATTTGTTGAGTATTTTTGTTGTAGGATCAATATTTGGGTAAATTTAGATGAAAATATCTTCAATTTTTAGGATTGTGAAAAAATTTTTAGTTGGAAGTGTCAAATTTTAATAAATTTATTTGAAATCAACTTGAATTATTTTGGATTTTGTTGAGTATTTTTGTTGTAGGATCTATATTTGAGTAAATTTAGATGAAAATAACTTCAATTTTGTGGATTGTGAAAAAAATTTTGGTTGGAAGTGTCAAATTTTAATAAATTTATTGGAAACTAAATTCGATTTTTTGGATTTTCTTGAGTATTTTTGTTGTAGGATCTACAATTGAGTAAATTTAGATGAAAATAACTTCGATTTTTTGGATTTTGTCACGATTTTGTCAAATTTTAATAAATTTATTTGAAATTAACTTGGATAATTTTGGAATTTGTTGAGTATTTTTGTTGTAAGATCTATATATGAGTAAATTTAGATGAAAATATCTTCAATTTATAGGATTGTGAAAAAAATTTTAGTTGGAAGTGTCAAATTTTAATAAATTTATTTGAAACCAACTTGAATTATTTTGGATTTTGTTTAGTATTTTTGTTGTAGGATCTATATTTGAGTAAATTTAGATGAAAATAACTTCAATTTTGTGGATTGTGAAAAAAGTTTTAGTTGGAAGTGTCAAATTTTAATAAATTTATTTGAAACCAAATTCGATTTTTTGGATTTTCTTGAGTATTTTTGTTGTAGGATCAATATTTGGGTAAATTTAGATGAAAATATCTTCAATTTTTAGGATTGTGAAAAAAATTTTAGTTGGAAGTGTCAAATTTTATTAAATTTATTTGAAATCAACTTGAATTATTTTGGATTTTGTTGAGTATTTTTGTTGTAGGATCTATATTTGAGTAAATTTAGATGAAAATAACTTCAATTTTGTGGATTGTGAAAAAAATTTTACTTGGAATTGTCAAATTTTAATAAATTTATTTGAAACCAACTTGAATTATTTTGGATTTTGTTGAGTATTTTTGTTGTAGGATCTATATTTGAGTAAATTTAGATGAAAATAACGACAATTTTTTGGATTGTGAAAAAAATTTTTGTTGGAAGTGTCAAATTTTAATAAATTTATTTGAAACCAAATTCGATTTTTTGGATTTTCTTGAGTATTTTTGTTGTAGGATCTACAATTGAGAAAATTTAGATGAAAATAACTTCTATTTCTTGGATTTTGTCACGATTTTTGTCAAATTTTAATAAATTTATTTGAAATCAACTTGGATAATTTTGGAATTTGTTGAGTATTTTTGTTGTAGGATCAATATTTCGGTAAATTTAGATGAAAATATCTTCAATTTTTAGGATTGTGAAAAAAATTTTAGTTGGAAGTGTCAAATTTTAATAAATTTATTTCAAATCAACTTGAATTATTTTGGATTTTGTTGAGTATTTTTGTTGTAGGATCTATATTTGAGTAAATTTAGATGAAAATAACTTCGATTTTTTGGATTTTGTCACGATTTTTGTCAAATTTTAATAAATTTATTTGAAATCAACTTGGATAATTTTGGAATTTGTTGAGTATTTTTGTTGTAGGATCAATATTTGGGTAAATTTAGATGAAAATATCTTCAATTTTTAGGATTGTGAAAAAAATTTTAGTTGGAAGTGTCAAATTTTAATAAATTTATTTGAAATCAACTTGAATTATTTTGGATTTTGTTGAGAATTTTTGATGTAGGATCTATATTTGAGTAAATTTAGATGAAAATAACTTCAATTTTGTGGATTGTGAAAAAAGTTTTAGTTGGAAGTGTCAAATTTTAATAAATTTATTTGAAACCAAATTCGATTTTTTGGATTTTCTTGAGTATTTTTGTTGTAGGATCTACAATTGAGTAAATTTAGATGAAAATAACTTCGATTTTTTGGATTTTGTCACGATTTTTGTCAAATTTTAATAAATTTATTTGAAATCAACTTGAATTATTTTGGATTTTGTTGAGTATTTTTGTTGTAGGATCTATATTTGAGTAAATTTAGATGAAAATATCTTCAATTTTTAGGATTGTGAAAAAAAATTTAGTTGGAAGTGTCAAATTTTAATAAATTTATTTTAAACCAACTTCGATTTTTTGGATTTTCTTGAGTATTTTTGTTGTAGGATCTACAATTGAGTAAATTTAAATGAAAATAACTTCGATTTTTTGGATTTTGTCACGATTTTTGTCAAATTTTAATAAATTTATTTGAAATCAACTTGGGTAATTTTGGAATTTGTTGAGTATTTTTGTTGTAGGATCAATATTTGGGTAAATTTAGATGAAAATATCTTCAATTTTTTGGATTGTGAAAAAAATTTTAGTTGGAAGTGTCAAATTTTAATAAATTTATTTGAAATCAACTTGAATTATTTTGGATTTGGTTGAGTATTTTTGTTGTAGGATCTATATTTGAGTAAATTTAGATGAAAATAACTTCAATTTTGTGGATTGTGAAAAAAGTTTTAGTTGGAAGTGTCAAATTTTAATAAATTTATTTGAAACCAACTTGAATTATTTTGGATTTTGTTGAGTATTTTTGTTGTAGGATCTATATTTGAGTAAATTTAGATGAAAATAACGACAATTTTTTGGATTGTGAAAAAAATTTTTGTTGGAAGTGTCAAATTTTAATAAATTTATTTGAAACCAAATTCGATTTTTTGGATTTTCTTGAGTATTTTTGTTGTAGGATCTACAATTGAGAAAATTTAGATGAAAATAACTTCTATTTCTTGGATTTTGTCACGATTTTTGTCAAATTTTAATAAATTTATTTGAAATCAACTTGGATAATTTTGGAATTTGTTGAGTATTTTTGTTGTAGGATCAATATTTCGGTAAATTTAGATGAAAATATCTTCAATTTTTAGGATTGTGAAAAAAAATTTAGTTGGAAGTGTCAAATTTTAATAAATTTATTTCAAATCAACTTGAATTATTTTGGATTTTGTTGAGTATTTTTGTTGTAGGATCTATATTTGAGTAAATTTAGATGAAAATAACTTCGATTTTTTGGATTTTGTCACGATTTTTGTCAAATTTTAATAAATTTATTTGAAATCAACTTGGATAATTTTGGAATTTGTTGAGTATTTTTGTTGTAGGATCAATATTTGGGTAAATTTAGATGAAAATATCTTCAATTTTTAGGATTGTGAAAAAAATTTTAGTTGGAAGTGTCAAATTTTAATAAATTTATTTGAAATCAACTTGAATTATTTTGGATTTTGTTGAGAATTTTTGTTGTAGGATCTATATTTGAGTAAATTTAGATGAAAATAACTTCAATTTTGTGGATTGTGAAAAAAGTTTTAGTTGGAAGTGTCAAATTTTAATAAATTTATTTGAAACCAAATTCGATTTTTTGGATTTTCTTGAGTATTTTTGTTGTAGGATCAATATTTGGGTAAATTTAGATGAAAATATCTTCAATTTTTAGGATTGTGAAAAAAATTTTAGTTGGAAGTGTCAAATTTTATTAAATTTATTTGAAATCAACTTGAATTATTTTGGATTTTGTTGAGTATTTTTGTTGTAGGATCTATATTTGAGTAAATTTAGATGAAAATAACTTCAATTTTGTGGATTGTGAAAAAAATTTTACTTGGAATTGTCAAATTTTAATAAATTTATTTGAAACCAACTTGAATTATTTTGGATTTTGTTGAGTATTTTTGTTGTAGGATCTATATTTGAGTAAATTTAGATGAAAATAACGACAATTTTTTGGATTGTGAAAAAAATTTTTGTTGGAAGTGTCAAATTTTAATAAATTTATTTGAAACCAAATTCGATTTTTTGGATTTTCTTGAGTATTTTTGTTGTAGGATCTACAATTGAGAAAATTTAGATGAAAATAACTTCTATTTCTTGGATTTTGTCACGATTTTTGTCAAATTTTAATAAATTTATTTGAAATCAACTTGGATAATTTTGGAATTTGTTGAGTATTTTTGTTGTAGGATCAATATTTCGGTAAATTTAGATGAAAATATCTTCAATTTTTAGGATTGTGAAAAAAATTTTAGTTGGAAGTGTCAAATTTTAATAAATTTATTTCAAATCAACTTGAATTATTTTGGATTTTGTTGAGTATTTTTGTTGTAGGATCTATATTTGAGTAAATTTAGATGAAAATAACTTCGATTTTTTGGATTTTGTCACGATTTTTGTCAAATTTTAATAAATTTATTTGAAATCAACTTGGATAATTTTGGAATTTGTTGAGTATTTTTGTTGTAGGATCAATATTTGGGTAAATTTAGATGAAAATATCTTCAATTTTTAGGATTGTGAAAAAAATTTTAGTTGGAAGTGTCAAATTTTAATAAATTTATTTGAAATCAACTTGAATTATTTTGGATTTTGTTGAGAATTTTTGTTGTAGGATCTATATTTGAGTAAATTTAGATGAAAATAACTTCAATTTTGTGGATTGTGAAAAAAGTTTTAGTTGGAAGTGTCAAATTTTAATAAATTTATTTGAAACCAAATTCGATTTTTTGGATTTTCTTGAGTATTTTTGTTGTAGGATCTACAATTGAGTAAATTTAGATGAAAATAACTTCGATTTTTTGGATTTTGTCACGATTTTTGTCAAATTTTAATAAATTTATTTGAAATCAACTTGGATAATTTTGGAATTTGTTGAGTATTTTTGTTGTAGGATCAATATTTGGGTAAATTTAGATGAAAATATCTTCAATTTTTAGGATTGTGAAAAAAATTTTAGTTGGAAGTGTCAAATTTTAATAAATTTATTTGAAATCAACTTGAATTATTTTGGATTTTGTTGAGAATTTTTGTTGTAGGATCTATATTTGAGTAAATTTAGATGAAAATAACTTCAATTTTGTGGATTGTGAAAAAAGTTTTAGTTGGAAGTGTCAAATTTTAATAAATTTATTTGAAACCAAATTCGATTTTTTGGATTTTCTTGAGTATTTTTGTTGTAGGATCTACAATTGAGTAAATTTAGATGAAAATAACTTCGATTTTTTGGATTTTGTCACGATTTTTGTCAAATTTTAATAAATTTATTTGAAATCAACTTGGATAATTTTGGAATTTGTTGAGTATTTTTGTTGTAGGATCAATATTTGGGTAAATTTAGATGAAAATATCTTCAATTTTTAGGATTGTGAAAAAAATTTTAGTTGGAAGTGTCAAATTTTAATAAATTTATTTGAAATCAACTTGAATTATTTTGGATTTTGTTGAGTATTTTTGTTGTAGGATCTATATTTGAGTAAATTTAGATGAAAATAACTTCAATTTTGTGGATTGTGAAAAAAATTTTGGTTGGAAGTGTCAAATTTTAATAAATTTATTGGAAACCAAATTCGATTTTTTGGATTTTCTTGAGTATTTTTGTTGTAGGATCTACAATTGAGTAAATTTAGATGAAAATAACTTCGATTTTTTGGATTTTGTCACGATTTTGTCAAATTTTAATAAATTTATTTGAAATTAACTTGGATAATTTTGGAATTTGTTGAGTATTTTTGTTGTAAGATCTATATATGAGTAAATTTAGATGAAAATATCTTCAATTTATAGGATTGTGAAAAAAATTTTAGTTGGAAGTGTCAAATTTTAATAAATTTATTTGAAACCAACTTGAATTATTTTGGATTTTGTTTAGTATTTTTGTTGTAGGATCTATATTTGAGTAAATTTAGATGAAAATAACTTCAATTTTGTGGATTGTGAAAAAAGTTTTAGTTGGAAGTGTCAAATTTTAATAAATTTATTTGAAACCAAATTCGATTTTTTGGATTTTCTTGAGTATTTTTGTTGTAGGATCAATATTTGGGTAAATTTAGATGAAAATATCTTCAATTTTTAGGATTGTGAAAAAAATTTTAGTTGGAAGTGTCAAATTTTATTAAATTTATTTGAAATCAACTTGAATTATTTTGGATTTTGTTGAGTATTTTTGTTGTAGGATCTATATTTGAGTAAATTTAGATGAAAATAACTTCAATTTTGTGGATTGTGAAAAAAATTTTACTTGGAATTGTCAAATTTTAATAAATTTATTTGAAACCAACTTGAATTATTTTGGATTTTGTTGAGTATTTTTGTTGTAGGATCTATATTTGAGTAAATTTAGATGAAAATAACGACAATTTTTTGGATTGTGAAAAAAATTTTTGTTGGAAGTGTCAAATTTTAATAAATTTATTTGAAACCAAATTCGATTTTTTGGATTTTCTTGAGTATTTTTGTTGTAGGATCTACAATTGAGAAAATTTAGATGAAAATAACTTCTATTTCTTGGATTTTGTCACGATTTTTGTCAAATTTTAATAAATTTATTTGAAATCAACTTGGATAATTTTGGAATTTGTTGAGTATTTTTGTTGTAGGATCAATATTTCGGTAAATTTAGATGAAAATATCTTCAATTTTTAGGATTGTGAAAAAAATTTTAGTTGGAAGTGTCAAATTTTAATAAATTTATTTCAAATCAACTTGAATTATTTTGGATTTTGTTGAGTATTTTTGTTGTAGGATCTATATTTGAGTAAATTTAGATGAAAATAACTTCGATTTTTTGGATTTTGTCACGATTTTTGTCAAATTTTAATAAATTTATTTGAAATCAACTTGGATAATTTTGGAATTTGTTGAGTATTTTTGTTGTAGGATCAATATTTGGGTAAATTTAGATGAAAATATCTTCAATTTTTAGGATTGTGAAAAAAATTTTAGTTGGAAGTGTCAAATTTTAATAAATTTATTTGAAATCAACTTGAATTATTTTGGATTTTGTTGAGAATTTTTGTTGTAGGATCTATATTTGAGTAAATTTAGATGAAAATAACTTCAATTTTGTGGATTGTGAAAAAAGTTTTAGTTGGAAGTGTCAAATTTTAATAAATTTATTTGAAACCAAATTCGATTTTTTGGATTTTCTTGAGTATTTTTGTTGTAGGATCTACAATTGAGTAAATTTAGATGAAAATAACTTCGATTTTTTGGATTTTGTCACGATTTTTGTCAAATTTTAATACATTTATTTGAAATCAACTTGGATAATTTTGGAATTTGTTGAGTATTTTTGTTGTAGGATCAATATTTGGGTAAATTTAGATGAAAATATCTTCAATTTTTAGGATTGTGAAAAAAATTTTAGTTGGAAGTGTCAAATTTTAATAAATTTATTTGAAATCAACTTGAATTATTTTGGATTTTGTTGAGTATTTTTGTTGTAGGATCTATATTTGAGTAAATTTAGATGAAAATATCTTCAATTTTTAGGATTGTGAAAAAAAATTTAGTTGGAAGTGTCAAATTTTAATAAATTTATTTTAAACCATATTCGACTTTTTGGATTTTCTTGAGTATTTTTGTTGTAGGATCTACAATTGAGTAAATTTAAATGAAAATAACTTCGATTTTTTGGATTTTGTCACGATTTTTGTCAAATTTTAATAAATTTATTTGAAATCAACTTGGGTAATTTTGGAATTTGTTGAGTATTTTTGTTGTAGGATCAATATTTGGGTAAATTTAGATGAAAATATCTTCAATTTTTTGGATTGTGAAAAAAATTTTAGTTGGAAGTGTCAAATTTTAATAAATTTATTTGAAATCAACTTGAATTATTTTGGATTTGGTTGAGTATTTTTGTTGTAGGATCTATATTTGAGTAAATTTAGATGAAAATAACTTCAATTTTGTGGATTGTGAAAAAAGTTTTAGTTGGAAGTGTCAAATTTTAATAAATTTATTTGAAACCAACTTGAATTATTTTGGATTTTGTTGAGTATTTTTGTTGTAGGATCTATATTTGAGTAAATTTAGATGAAAATAACGACAATTTTTTGGATTGTGAAAAAAATTTTTGTTGGAAGTGTCAAATTTTAATAAATTTATTTGAAACCAAATTCGATTTTTTGGATTTTCTTGAGTATTTTTGTTGTAGGATCTACAATTGAGAAAATTTAGATGAAAATAACTTCTATTTCTTGGATTTTGTCACGATTTTTGTCAAATTTTAATAAATTTATTTGAAATCAACTTGGATAATTTTGGAATTTGTTGAGTATTTTTGTTGTAGGATCAATATTTCGGTAAATTTAGATGAAAATATCTTCAATTTTTAGGATTGTGAAAAAAATTTTAGTTGGAAGTGTCAAATTTTAATAAATTTATTTCAAATCAACTTGAATTATTTTGGATTTTGTTGAGTATTTTTGTTGTAGGATCTATATTTGAGTAAATTTAGATGAAAATAACTTCGATTTTTTGGATTTTGTCACGATTTTTGTCAAATTTTAATAAATTTATTTGAAATCAACTTGGATAATTTTGGAATTTGTTGAGTATTTTTGTTGTAGGATCAATATTTGGGTAAATTTAGATGAAAATATCTTCAATTTTTAGGATTGTGAAAAAAATTTTAGTTGGAAGTGTCAAATTTTAATAAATTTATTTGAAATCAACTTGAATTATTTTGGATTTTGTTGAGAATTTTTGTTGTAGGATCTATATTTGAGTAAATTTAGATGAAAATAACTTCAATTTTGTGGATTGTGAAAAAAGTTTTAGTTGGAAGTGTCAAATTTTAATAAATTTATTTGAAACCAAATTCGATTTTTTGGATTTTCTTGAGTATTTTTGTTGTAGGATCTACAATTGAGTAAATTTAGATGAAAATAACTTCGATTTTTTGGATTTTGTCACGATTTTTGTCAAATTTTAATACATTTATTTGAAATCAACTTGGATAATTTTGGAATTTGTTGAGTATTTTTGTTGTAGGATCAATATTTGGGTAAATTTAGATGAAAATATCTTCAATTTTTAGGATTGTGAAAAAAATTTTAGTTGGAAGTGTCAAATTTTAATAAATTTATTTGAAATCAACTTGAATTATTTTGGATTTTGTTGAGTATTTTTGTTGTAGGATCTATATTTGAGTAAATTTAGATGAAAATATCTTCAATTTTTAGGATTGTGAAAAAAAATTTAGTTGGAAGTGTCAAATTTTAATAAATTTATTTTAAACCAACTTCGACTTTTTGGATTTTCTTGAGTATTTTTGTTGTAGGATCTACAATTGAGTAAATTTAAATGAAAATAACTTCGATTTTTTGGATTTTGTCACGATTTTTGTCAAATTTTAATAAATTTATTTGAAATCAACTTGGGTAATTTTGGAATTTGTTGAGTATTTTTGTTGTAGGATCAATATTTGGGTAAATTTAGATGAAAATATCTTCAATTTTTTGGATTGTGAAAAAAATTTTAGTTGGAAGTGTCAAATTTTAATAAATTTATTTGAAATCAACTTGAATTATTTTGGATTTGGTTGAGTATTTTTGTTGTAGGATCTATATTTGAGTAAATTTAGATGAAAATAACTTCAATTTTGTGGATTGTGAAAAAAGTTTTAGTTGGAAGTGTCAAATTTTAATAAATTTATTTGAAACCAAATTCGATTTTTTGGATTTTCTTGAGTATTTTTGTTGTAGGATCTACAATTGAGAAAATTTAGATGAAAATAACTTCTATTTCTTGGATTTTGTCACGATTTTTGTCAAATTTTAATAAATTTATTTGAAATCAACTTGGATAATTTTGGAATTTGTTGAGTATTTTTGTTGTAGGATCAATATTTCGGTAAATTTAGATGAAAATATCTTCAATTTTTAGGATTGTGAAAAAAATTTTAGTTGGAAGTGTCAAATTTTAATAAATTTATTTCAAATCAACTTGAATTATTTTGGATTTTGTTGAGTATTTTTGTTGTAGGATCTATATTTGAGTAAATTTAGATGAAAATAACTTCGATTTTTTGGATTTTGTCACGATTTTTGTCAAATTTTAATAAATTTATTTGAAATCAACTTGGATAATTTTGGAATTTGTTGAGTATTTTTGTTGTAGGATCAATATTTGGGTAAATTTAGATGAAAATATCTTCAATTTTTAGGATTGTGAAAAAAATTTTAGTTGGAAGTGTCAAATTTTAATAAATTTATTTGAAATCAACTTGAATTATTTTGGATTTTGTTGAGAATTTTTGTTGTAGGATCTATATTTGAGTAAATTTAGATGAAAATAACTTCAATTTTGTGGATTGTGAAAAAAGTTTTAGTTGGAAGTGTCAAATTTTAATAAATTTATTTGAAACCAAATTCGATTTTTTGGATTTTCTTGAGTATTTTTGTTGTAGGATCTACAATTGAGTAAATTTAAATGAAAATAACTTCGATTTTTTGGATTTTGTCACGATTTTTGTCAAATTTTAATAAATTTATTTGAAATCAACTTGGATAATTTTGGAATTTGTTGAGTATTTTTGTTGTAGGATCAATATTTGGGTAAATTTAGATGAAAATATCTTCAATTTTTAGGATTGTGAAAAAAATTTTAGTTGGAAGTGTCAAATTTTAATAAATTTATTTGAAATCAACTTGAATTATTTTGGATTTTGTTGAGTATTTTTGTTGTAGGATCTATATTTGAGTAAATTTAGATGAAAATATCTTCAATTTTTAGGATTGTGAAAAAAAATTTAGTTGGAAGTGTCAAATTTTAATAAATTTATTTTAAACCAACTTCGATTTTTTGGATTTTCTTGAGTATTTTTGTTGTAGGATCTACAATTGAGTAAATTTAAATGAAAATAACTTCGATTTTCTGGATTTTGTCACGATTTTTGTCAAATTTTAATAAATTTATTTGAAATCAACTTGGGTAATTTTGGAATTTGTTGAGTATTTTTGTTGTAGGATCAATATTTGGGTAAATTTAGATGAAAATATCTTCAATTTTTTGGATTGTGAAAAAAATTTTAGTTGGAAGTGTCAAATTTTAATAAATTTATTTGAAATCAACTTGAATTATTTTGGATTTGGTTGAGTATTTTTGTTGTAGGATCTATATTTGAGTAAATTTAGATGAAAATAACTTCAATTTTGTGGATTGTGAAAAAAATTTTACTTGGAAGTGTCAAATTTTAATAAATTTATTTGAAACCAACTGGAATTATTTTGGATTTTGTTGAGTATTTTTGTTGTAGGATCTACAATTGAGTAAATTTAGATGAAAATAACTTCGATTTTTTGGATTTTGTCACGATTTTTGTCAAATTTTAATAAATTTATTTGAAATCAACTTGGATAATTTTGGAATTTGTTGAGTATTTTTAATGTAGGATCAATATTTGGGTAAATGTAGATGAAAATATCTTCAATTTTTAGAATTGTGAAAAAAATTTTAGTTGGAAGTGTCAAATTTTAATAAATGTATTTGAAATCAACTTGAATTATTTTGGATTTTGTTGAGTATTTTTGTTGTAGGATCTATATTTGAGTAAATTTAGATGAAAATAACTTCAATTTTGTGGATTGTGAAAAAAATTTTTGTTGGAAGTGTCAAATTTTAATAAATTTATTTGAAACCAAATTCGATTTTTTGGATTTTCTTGAGTATTTTTTTGTAGGATCTACAATTGAGTAAATTTAGATGAAAATAACTTCGATTTTTTGGATTTTGTCACGATTTTTGTCAAATTTTAATAAATTTATTTGAAATCAACTTGGATAATTTTGGAATTTGTTGAGTATTTTTGTTGTAGGATCAATGTTTGGGTAAATTTAGATGAAAATATCTTCCATTTTTAGGATTGTGAAAAAAATTTTAGTTGGAAGTGTCAAATTTTAATAAATTTATTTGAAATCAACTTGAATTATTTTGGATTTTGTTGAGTATTTTTGTTGTAGGATCTATATTTGAGTAAATTTAGATGAAAATAACTTCAATTTAGTGGATTGTGAAAAAAGTTTTAGTTGGAAGTGTCAAATTTTAATAAATTTATTTGAAACCAAATTTGATTTTTTGGATTTTCTTGAGTATTTTTGTTGTAGGATCTACAATTGAGTAAATTTAGATGAAAATAACTTCGATTTTTTGGATTTTGTCACGATTTTTGTCAAATTTTAATAAATTTATTTGAAATCAACTTGGATAATTTTGGAATTTGTTGAGTATTTTTGTTGTAGGATCAATATTTGGGTAAATTTAGATGAAAATATCTTCAATTTTTAGGATTGTGAAAAAAATTTTAGTTGGAAGTGTCAAATTTTAATAAATTTATTTGAAATCAACTTGAATTATTTTGGATTTTGTTGAGTATTTTTGTTGTAGGATCTATATTTGAGTAAATTTAGATGAAAATAACTTCAATTTTGTGGATTGTGAAAAAAATTTTGGTTGGAAGTGTCAAATTTTAATAAATTTATTGGAAACCAAATTCGATTTTTTGGATTTTCTTGAGTATTTTTGTTGTAGGATCTACAATTGAGTAAATTTAGATGAAAATAACTTCGATTTTTTGGATTTTGTCACGATTTTGTCAAATTTTAATAAATTTATTTGAAATTAACTTGGATAATTTTGGAATTTGTTGAGTATTTTTGTTGTAAGATCTATATATGAGTAAATTTAGATGAAAATATCTTCAATTTATAGGATTGTGAAAAAAATTTTAGTTGGAAGTGTCAAATTTTAATAAATTTATTTGAAACCAACTTGAATTATTTTGGATTTTGTTTAGTATTTTTGTTGTAGGATCTATATTTGAGTAAATTTAGATGAAAATAACTTCAATTTTGTGGATTGTGAAAAAAGTTTTAGTTGGAAGTGTCAAATTTTAATAAATTTATTTGAAACCAAATTCGATTTTTTGGATTTTCTTGAGTATTTTTGTTGTAGGATCAATATTTGGGTAAATTTAGATGAAAATATCTTCAATTTTTAGGATTGTGAAAAAAATTTTAGTTGGAAGTGTCAAATTTTATTAAATTTATTTGAAATCAACTTGAATTATTTTGGATTTTGTTGAGTATTTTTGTTGTAGGATCTATATTTGAGTAAATTTAGATGAAAATAACTTCAATTTTGTGGATTGTGAAAAAAATTTTACTTGGAATTGTCAAATTTTAATAAATTTATTTGAAACCAACTTGAATTATTTTGGATTTTGTTGAGTATTTTTGTTGTAGGATCTATATTTGAGTAAATTTAGATGAAAATAACGACAATTTTTTGGATTGTGAAAAAAATTTTTGTTGGAAGTGTCAAATTTTAATAAATTTATTTGAAACCAAATTCGATTTTTTGGATTTTCTTGAGTATTTTTGTTGTAGGATCTACAATTGAGAAAATTTAGATGAAAATAACTTCTATTTCTTGGATTTTGTCACGATTTTTGTCAAATTTTAATAAATTTATTTGAAATCAACTTGGATAATTTTGGAATTTGTTGAGTATTTTTGTTGTAGGATCAATATTTCGGTAAATTTAGATGAAAATATCTTCAATTTTTAGGATTGTGAAAAAAATTTTAGTTGGAAGTGTCAAATTTTAATAAATTTATTTCAAATCAACTTGAATTATTTTGGATTTTGTTGAGTATTTTTGTTGTAGGATCTATATTTGAGTAAATTTAGATGAAAATAACTTCGATTTTTTGGATTTTGTCACGATTTTTGTCAAATTTTAATAAATTTATTTGAAATCAACTTGGATAATTTTGGAATTTGTTGAGTATTTTTGTTGTAGGATCAATATTTGGGTAAATTTAGATGAAAATATCTTCAATTTTTAGGATTGTGAAAAAAATTTTAGTTGGAAGTGTCAAATTTTAATAAATTTATTTGAAATCAACTTGAATTATTTTGGATTTTGTTGAGAATTTTTGTTGTAGGATCTATATTTGAGTAAATTTAGATGAAAATAACTTCAATTTTGTGGATTGTGAAAAAAGTTTTAGTTGGAAGTGTCAAATTTTAATAAATTTATTTGAAACCAAATTCGATTTTTTGGATTTTCTTGAGTATTTTTGTTGTAGGATCTACAATTGAGTAAATTTAGATGAAAATAACTTCGATTTTTTGGATTTTGTCACGATTTTTGTCAAATTTTAATAAATTTATTTGAAATCAACTTGGATAATTTTGGAATTTGTTGAGTATTTTTGTTGTAGGATCAATATTTGGGTAAATTTAGATGAAAATATCTTCAATTTTTAGGATTGTGAAAAAAATTTTAGTTGGAAGTGTCAAATTTTAATAAATTTATTTGAAATCAACTTGAATTATTTTGGATTTTGTTGAGAATTTTTGTTGTAGGATCTATATTTGAGTAAATTTAGATGAAAATAACTTCAATTTTGTGGATTGTGAAAAAAGTTTTAGTTGGAAGTGTCAAATTTTAATAAATTTATTTGAAACCAAATTCGATTTTTTGGATTTTCTTGAGTATTTTTGTTGTAGGATCTACAATTGAGTAAATTTAGATGAAAATAACTTCGATTTTTTGGATTTTGTCACGATTTTTGTCAAATTTTAATAAATTTATTTGAAATCAACTTGGATAATTTTGGAATTTGTTGAGTATTTTTGTTGTAGGATCAATATTTGGGTAAATTTAGATGAAAATATCTTCAATTTTTAGGATTGTGAAAAAAATTTTAGTTGGAAGTGTCAAATTTTAATAAATTTATTTGAAATCAACTTGAATTATTTTGGATTTTGTTGAGTATTTTTGTTGTAGGATCTATATTTGAGTAAATTTAGATGAAAATAACTTCAATTTTGTGGATTGTGAAAAAAATTTTGGTTGGAAGTGTCAAATTTTAATAAATTTATTGGAAACCAAATTCGATTTTTTGGATTTTCTTGAGTATTTTTGTTGTAGGATCTACAATTGAGTAAATTTAGATGAAAATAACTTCGATTTTTTGGATTTTGTCACGATTTTGTCAAATTTTAATAAATTTATTTGAAATTAACTTGGATAATTTTGGAATTTGTTGAGTATTTTTGTTGTAAGATCTATATATGAGTAAATTTAGATGAAAATATCTTCAATTTATAGGATTGTGAAAAAAATTTTAGTTGGAAGTGTCAAATTTTAATAAATTTATTTGAAACCAACTTGAATTATTTTGGATTTTGTTTAGTATTTTTGTTGTAGGATCTATATTTGAGTAAATTTAGATGAAAATAACTTCAATTTTGTGGATTGTGAAAAAAGTTTTAGTTGGAAGTGTCAAATTTTAATAAATTTATTTGAAACCAAATTCGATTTTTTGGATTTTCTTGAGTATTTTTGTTGTAGGATCAATATTTGGGTAAATTTAGATGAAAATATCTTCAATTTTTAGGATTGTGAAAAAAATTTTAGTTGGAAGTGTCAAATTTTATTAAATTTATTTGAAATCAACTTGAATTATTTTGGATTTTGTTGAGTATTTTGGTTGTAGGATCTATATTTGAGTAAATTTAGATGAAAATAACTTCAATTTTGTGGATTGTGAAAAAAATTTTACTTGGAATTGTCAAATTTTAATAAATTTATTTGAAACCAACTTGAATTATTTTGGATTTTGTTGAGTATTTTTGTTGTAGGATCTATATTTGAGTAAATTTAGATGAAAATAACGACAATTTTTTGGATTGTGAAAAAAATTTTTGTTGGAAGTGTCAAATTTTAATAAATTTATTTGAAACCAAATTCGATTTTTTGGATTTTCTTGAGTATTTTTGTTGTAGGATCTACAATTGAGAAAATTTAGATGAAAATAACTTCTATTTCTTGGATTTTGTCACGATTTTTGTCAAATTTTAATAAATTTATTTGAAATCAACTTGGATAATTTTGGAATTTGTTGAGTATTTTTGTTGTAGGATCAATATTTCGGTAAATTTAGATGAAAATATCTTCAATTTTTAGGATTGTGAAAAAAATTTTAGTTGGAAGTGTCAAATTTTAATAAATTTATTTCAAATCAACTTGAATTATTTTGGATTTTGTTGAGTATTTTTGTTGTAGGATCTATATTTGAGTAAATTTAGATGAAAATAACTTCGATTTTTTGGATTTTGTCACGATTTTTGTCAAATTTTAATACATTTATTTGAAATCAACTTGGATAATTTTGGAATTTGTTGAGTATTTTTGTTGTAGGATCAATATTTGGGTAAATTTAGATGAAAATATCTTCAATTTTTAGGATTGTGAAAAAAATTTTAGTTGGAAGTGTCAAATTTTAATAAATTTATTTGAAATCAACTTGAATTATTTTGGATTTTGTTGAGTATTTTTGTTGTAGGATCTATATTTGAGTAAATTTAGATGAAAATATCTTCAATTTTTAGGATTGTGAAAAAAAATTTAGTTGGAAGTGTCAAATTTTAATAAATTTATTTTAAACCAACTTCGACTTTTTGGATTTTCTTGAGTATTTTTGTTGTAGGATCTACAATTGAGTAAATTTAAATGAAAATAACTTCGATTTTTTGGATTTTGTCACGATTTTTGTCAAATTTTAATAAATTTATTTGAAATCAACTTGGGTAATTTTGGAATTTGTTGAGTATTTTTGTTGTAGGATCAATATTTGGGTAAATTTAGATGAAAATATCTTCAATTTTTTGGATTGTGAAAAAAATTTTAGTTGGAAGTGTCAAATTTTAATAAATTTATTTGAAATCAACTTGAATTATTTTGGATTTGGTTGAGTATTTTTGTTGTAGGATCTATATTTGAGTAAATTTAGATGAAAATAACTTCAATTTTGTGGATTGTGAAAAAAGTTTTAGTTGGAAGTGTCAAATTTTAATAAATTTATTTGAAACCAACTTGAATTATTTTGGATTTTGTTGAGTATTTTTGTTGTAGGATCTATATTTGAGTAAATTTAGATGAAAATAACGACAATTTTTTGGATTGTGAAAAAAATTTTTGTTGGAAGTGTCAAATTTTAATAAATTTATTTGAAACCAAATTCGATTTTTTGGATTTTCTTGAGTATTTTTGTTGTAGGATCTACAATTGAGAAAATTTAGATGAAAATAACTTCTATTTCTTGGATTTTGTCACGATTTTTGTCAAATTTTAATAAATTTATTTGAAATCAACTTGGATAATTTTGGAATTTGTTGAGTATTTTTGTTGTAGGATCAATATTTCGGTAAATTTAGATGAAAATATCTTCAATTTTTAGGATTGTGAAAAAAATTTTAGTTGGAAGTGTCAAATTTTAATAAATTTATTTCAAATCAACTTGAATTATTTTGGATTTTGTTGAGTATTTTTGTTGTAGGATCAATATTTGGGTAAATTTAGATGAAAATATCTTCAATTTTTAGGATTGTGAAAAAAATTTTAGTTGGAAGTGTCAAATTTTAATAAATTTATTTGAAATCAACTTGAATTATTTTGGATTTTGTTGAGTATTTTTGTTGTAGGATCTATATTTGAGTAAATTTAGATGAAAATATCTTCAATTTTTAGGATTGTGAAAAAAAATTTAGTTGGAAGTGTCAAATTTTAATAAATTTATTTTAAACCAACTTCGATTTTTTGGATTTTCTTGAGTATTTTTGTTGTAGGATCTACAATTGAGTAAATTTAAATGAAAATAACTTCGATTTTTTGGATTTTGTCACGATTTTTGTCAAATTTTAATAAATTTATTTGAAATCAACTTGGGTAATTTTGGAATTTGTTGAGTATTTTTGTTGTAGGATCAATATTTGGGTAAATTTAGATGAAAATATCTTCAATTTTTTGGATTGTGAAAAAAATTTTAGTTGGAAGTGTCAAATTTTAATAATTTTATTTGAAATCAACTTGAATTATTTTGGATTTGGTTGAGTATTTTTGTTGTAGGATCTATATTTGAGTAAATTTAGATGAAAATAACTTCAATTTTGTGGATTGTGAAAAAAGTTTTAGTTGGAAGTGTCAAATTTTAATAAATTTATTTGAAACCAACTTGAATTATTTTGGATTTTGTTGAGTATTTTTGTTGTAGGATCTATATTTGAGTAAATTTAGATGAAAATAACGACAATTTTTTGGATTGTGAAAAAAATTTTTGTTGGAAGTGTCAAATTTTAATAAATTTATTTGAAACCAAATTCGATTTTTTGGATTTTCTTGAGTATTTTTGTTGTAGGATCTACAATTGAGAAAATTTAGATGAAAATAACTTCTATTTCTTGGATTTTGTCACGATTTTTGTCAAATTTTAATAAATTTATTTGAAATCAACTTGGATAATTTTGGAATTTGTTGAGTATTTTTGTTGTAGGATCAATATTTCGGTAAATTTAGATGAAAATATCTTCAATTTTTAGGATTGTGAAAAAAATTTTAGTTGGAAGTGTCAAATTTTAATAAATTTATTTCAAATCAACTTGAATTATTTTGGATTTTGTTGAGTATTTTTGTTGTAGGATCTATATTTGAGTAAATTTAGATGAAAATAACTTCGATTTTTTGGATTTTGTCACGATTTTTGTCAAATTTTAATAAATTTATTTGAAATCAACTTGGATAATTTTGGAATTTGTTGAGTATTTTTGTTGTAGGATCAATATTTGGGTAAATTTAGATGAAAATATCTTCAATTTTTAGGATTGTGAAAAAAATTTTAGTTGGAAGTGTCAAATTTTAATAAATTTATTTGAAATCAACTTGAATTATTTTGGATTTTGTTGAGAATTTTTGTTGTAGGATCTATATTTGAGTAAATTTAGATGAAAATAACTTCAATTTTGTGGATTGTGAAAAAAGTTTTAGTTGGAAGTGTCAAATTTTAATAAATTTATTTGAAACCAAATTCGATTTTTTGGATTTTCTTGAGTATTTTTGTTGTAGGATCTACAATTGAGTAAATTTAGATGAAAATAACTTCGATTTTTTGGATTTTGTCACGATTTTTGTCAAATTTTAATAAATTTATTTGAAATCAACTTGGATAATTTTGGAATTTGTTGAGTATTTTTGTTGTAGGATCAATATTTGGGTAAATTTAGATGAAAATATCTTCAATTTTTAGGATTGTGAAAAAAATTTTAGTTGGAAGTGTCAAATTTTAATAAATTTATTTGAAATCAACTTGAATTATTTTGGATTTTGTTGAGTATTTTTGTTGTAGGATCTATATTTGAGTAAATTTAGATGAAAATATCTTCAATTTTTAGGATTGTGAAAAAAAATTTAGTTGGAAGTGTCAAATTTTAATAAATTTATTTTAAACCAACTTCGATTTTTTGGATTTTCTTGAGTATTTTTGTTGTAGGATCTACAATTGAGTAAATTTAAATGAAAATAACTTCGATTTTTTGGATTTTGTCACGATTTTTGTCAAATTTTAATAAATTTATTTGAAATCAACTTGGGTAATTTTGGAATTTGTTGAGTATTTTTGTTGTAGGATCAATATTTGGGTAAATTTAGATGAAAATATCTTCAATTTTTTGGATTGTGAAAAAAATTTTAGTTGGAAGTGTCAAATTTTAATAAATTTATTTGAAATCAACTTGAATTATTTTGGATTTGGTTGAGTATTTTTGTTGTAGGATCTATATTTGAGTAAATTTAGATGAAAATAACTTCAATTTTGTGGATTGTGAAAAAAGTTTTAGTTGGAAGTGTCAAATTTTAATAAATTTATTTGAAACCAACTTGAATTATTTTGGATTTTGTTGAGTATTTTTGTTGTAGGATCTATATTTGAGTAAATTTAGATGAAAATAACGACAATTTTTTGGATTGTGAAAAAAATTTTTGTTGGAAGTGTCAAATTTTAATAAATTTATTTGAAACCAAATTCGATTTTTTGGATTTTCTTGAGTATTTTTGTTGTAGGATCTACAATTGAGAAAATTTAGATGAAAATAACTTCTATTTCTTGGATTTTGTCACGATTTTTGTCAAATTTTAATAAATTTATTTGAAATCAACTTGGATAATTTTGGAATTTGTTGAGTATTTTTGTTGTAGGATCAATATTTCGGTAAATTTAGATGAAAATATCTTCAATTTTTAGGATTGTGAAAAAAATTTTAGTTGGAAGTGTCAAATTTTAATAAATTTATTTCAAATCAACTTGAATTATTTTGGATTTTGTTGAGTATTTTTGTTGTAGGATCTATATTTGAGTAAATTTAGATGAAAATAACTTCGATTTTTTGGATTTTGTCACGATTTTTGTCAAATTTTAATAAATTTATTTGAAATCAACTTGGATAATTTTGGAATTTGTTGAGTATTTTTGTTGTAGGATCAATATTTGGGTAAATTTAGATGAAAATATCTTCAATTTTTAGGATTGTGAAAAAAATTTTAGTTGGAAGTGTCAAATTTTAATAAATTTATTTGAAATCAACTTGAATTATTTTGGATTTTGTTGAGAATTTTTGTTGTAGGATCTATATTTGAGTAAATTTAGATGAAAATAACTTCAATTTTGTGGATTGTGAAAAAAGTTTTAGTTGGAAGTGTCAAATTTTAATAAATTTATTTGAAACCAAATTCGATTTTTTGGATTTTCTTGAGTATTTTTGTTGTAGGATCTACAATTGAGTAAATTTAAATGAAAATAACTTCGATTTTTTGGATTTTGTCACGATTTTTGTCAAATTTTAATAAATTTATTTGAAATCAACTTGGGTAATTTTGGAATTTGTTGAGTATTTTTGTTGTAGGATCAATATTTGGGTATATTTAGATGAAAATATCTTCAATTTTTTGGATTGTGAAAAAAATTTTAGTTGGATGTGTCAAATTTTAATAAATTTATTTGAAATCAACTTGAATTATTTTGGATTTGGTTGAGTATTTTTGTTGTAGGATCTATATTTGAGTAAATTTAGATGAAAATAACTTCAATTTTGTGGATTGTGAAAAAAATTTTACTTGGAAGTGTCAAATTTTAATAAATTTATTTGAAACCAACTTGAATTATTTTGGGATTTTGTTGAGTATTTTTGTTGTAGGATCAATATTTGGGTAAATTTAGATGAAAATATCTTCAATTTTTAGGATTGTGAAAAAAATTTTAGTTGGAAGTGTCAAATTTTAATAAATTTATTTGAAATCAACTTGAATTATTTTGGATTTTGTTGAGTATTTTTGTTGTAGGATCTATATTTGAGTAAATTTAGATGAAAATATCTTCAATTTTTAGGATTGTGAAAAAAAATTTAGTTGGAAGTGTCAAATTTTAATAAATTTATTTTAAACCAACTTCGATTTTTTGGATTTTCTTGAGTATTTTTGTTGTAGGATCTACAATTGAGTAAATTTAAATGAAAATAACTTCGATTTTTTGGATTTTGTCACGATTTTTGTCAAATTTTAATAAATTTATTTGAAATCAACTTGGGTAATTTTGGAATTTGTTGAGTATTTTTGTTGTAGGATCAATATTTGGGTAAATTTAGATGAAAATATCTTCAATTTTTTGGATTGTGAAAAAAATTTTAGTTGGAAGTGTCAAATTTTAATAAATTTATTTGAAATCAACTTGAATTATTTTGGATTTGGTTGAGTATTTTTGTTGTAGGATCTATATTTGAGTAAATTTAGATGAAAATAACTTCAATTTTGTGGATTGTGAAAAAAATTTTACTTGGAAGTGTCAAATTTTAATAAATTTATTTGAAACCAACTTGAATTATTTTGGGATTTTGTTGAGTATTTTTGTTGTAGGATCTATATTTGAGTAAATTTAGATGAAAATAACTTCAATTTTGTGGATTGTGAAAAAAGTTTTAGTTGGAAGTGTCAAATTTTAATAAATTTATTTGAAACCAAATTCGATTTTTTGGATTTTCTTGAGTATTTTTGTTGTAGGATCTACAATTGAGTAAATTTAGATGAAAATAACTTCGATTTTTTGGATTTTGTCACGATTTTTGTCAAATTTTAATAAATTTATTTGAAATCAACTTGGATAATTTTGGAATTTGTTGAGTATTTTTGTTGTAGGATCAATATTTGGGTAAATTTAGATGAAAATATCTTCAATTTTTAGGATTGTGAAAAAAATTTTAGTTGGAAGTGTCAAATTTTAATACATTTATTTGAAATCAACTGGAATTATTTTGGATTTTGTTGAGTATTTTTGTTGTAGGATCTACAATTGAGTAAATTTAGATGAAAATAACTTCGATTTTTTGGATTTTGTCACGATTTTTGTCAAATTTTAATAAATTTATTTGAAATCAACTTGGATAATTTTGGAATTTGTTGAGTATTTTTATTGTAGGATCAATATTTGGGTAAATGTAGATGAAAATATCTTCAATTTTTAGAATTGTGAAAAAAATTTTAGTTGGAAGTGTCAAATTTTAATAAATGTATTTGAAATCAACTTGAATTATTTTGGATTTTGTTGAGTATTTTTGTTGTAGGATCTATATTTGAGTAAATTTAGATGAAAATAACTTCAATTTTGTGGATTGTGAAAAAAATTTTTGTTGGAAGTGTCAAATTTTAATAAATTTATTTGAAACCAAATTCGATTTTTTGGATTTTCTTGAGTATTTTTTTGTAGGATCTACAATTGAGTAAATTTAGATGAAAATAACTTCGATTTTTTGGATTTTGTCACGATTTTTGTCAAATTTTAATAAATTTATTTGAAATCAACTTGGATAATTTTGGAATTTGTTGAGTATTTTTGTTGTAGGATCAATGTTTGGGTAAATTTAGATGAAAATATCTTCCATTTTTAGGATTGTGAAAAAAATTTTAGTTGGAAGTGTCAAATTTTAATAAATTTATTTGAAATCAACTTGAATTATTTTGGATTTTGTTGAGTATTTTTGTTGTAGGATCTATATTTGAGTAAATTTAGATGAAAATAACTTCAATTTAGTGGATTGTGAAAAAAGTTTTAGTTGGAAGTGTCAAATTTTAATAAATTTATTTGAAACCAAATTTGATTTTTTGGATTTTCTTGAGTATTTTTGTTGTAGGATCTACAATTGAGTAAATTTAGATGAAAATAACTTCGATTTTTTGGATTTTGTCACGATTTTTGTCAAATTTTAATAAATTTATTTGAAATCAACTTGGATAATTTTGGAATTTGTTGAGTATTTTTGTTGTAGGATCAATATTTGGGTAAATTTAGATGAAAATATCTTCAATTTTTAGGATTGTGAAAAAAATTTTAGTTGGAAGTGTCAAATTTTAATAAATTTATTTGAAATCAACTTGAATTATTTTGGATTTTGTTGAGTATTTTTGTTGTAGGATCTATATTTGAGTAAATTTAGATGAAAATAACTTCAATTTTGTGGATTGTGAAAAAAATTTTGGTTGGAAGTGTCAAATTTTAATAAATTTATTGGAAACCAAATTCGATTTTTTGGATTTTCTTGAGTATTTTTGTTGTAGGATCTACAATTGAGTAAATTTAGATGAAAATAACTTCGATTTTTTGGATTTTGTCACGATTTTGTCAAATTTTAATAAATTTATTTGAAATTAACTTGGATAATTTTGGAATTTGTTGAGTATTTTTGTTGTAAGATCTATATATGAGTAAATTTAGATGAAAATATCTTCAATTTATAGGATTGTGAAAAAAATTTTAGTTGGAAGTGTCAAATTTTAATAAATTTATTTGAAACCAACTTGAATTATTTTGGATTTTGTTTAGTATTTTTGTTGTAGGATCTATATTTGAGTAAATTTAGATGAAAATAACTTCAATTTTGTGGATTGTGAAAAAAGTTTTAGTTGGAAGTGTCAAATTTTAATAAATTTATTTGAAACCAAATTCGATTTTTTGGATTTTCTTGAGTATTTTTGTTGTAGGATCAATATTTGGGTAAATTTAGATGAAAATATCTTCAATTTTTAGGATTGTGAAAAAAATTTTAGTTGGAAGTGTCAAATTTTATTAAATTTATTTGAAATCAACTTGAATTATTTTGGATTTTGTTGAGTATTTTTGTTGTAGGATCTATATTTGAGTAAATTTAGATGAAAATAACTTCAATTTTGTGGATTGTGAAAAAAATTTTACTTAGAATTGTCAAATTTTAATAAATTTATTTGAAACCAACTTGAATTATTTTGGATTTTGTTGAGTATTTTTGTTGTAGGATCTATATTTGAGTAAATTTAGATGAAAATAACGACAATTTTTTGGATTGTGAAAAAAATTTTTGTTGGAAGTGTCAAATTTTAATAAATTTATTTGAAACCAAATTCGATTTTTTGGATTTTCTTGAGTATTTTTGTTGTAGGATCTACAATTGAGAAAATTTAGATGAAAATAACTTCTATTTCTTGGATTTTGTCACGATTTTTGTCAAATTTTAATAAATTTATTTGAAATCAACTTGGATAATTTTGGAATTTGTTGAGTATTTTTGTTGTAGGGTCAATATTTCGGTAAATTTAGATGAAAATATCTTCAATTTTTAGGATTGTGAAAAAAATTTTAGTTGGAAGTGTCAAATTTTAATAAATTTATTTCAAATCAACTTGGATAATTTTGGAATTTGTTGAGTATTTTTGTTGTAGGATCAATATTTGGGTAAATTTAGATGAAAATATCTTCAATTTTTAGGATTGTGAAAAAAATTTTAGTTGGAAGTGTCAAATTTTAATAAATTTATTTGAAATCAACTTGAATTATTTTGGATTTTGTTGAGTATTTTTGTTGTAGGATCTATATTTGAGTAAATTTAGATGAAAATATCTTCAATTTTTAGGATTGTGAAAAAAAATTTAGTTGGAAGTGTCAAATTTTAATAAATTTATTTTAAACCAACTTCGATTTTTTGGATTTTCTTGAGTATTTTTGTTGTAGGATCTATATTTGAGTAAATTTAGATGAAAATAACTTCGATTTTTTGGATTTTGTCACGATTTTTGTCAAATTTTAATAAATTTATTTGAAATCAACTTGGATAATTTTGGAATTTGTTGAGTATTTTTGTTGTAGGATCAATATTTGGGTAAATTTAGATGAAAATATCTTCAATTTTTAGGATTGTGAAAAAAATTTTAGTTGGAAGTGTCAAATTTTAATAAATTTATTTGAAATCAACTTGAATTATTTTGGATTTTGTTGAGAATTTTTGTTGTAGGATCTATATTTGAGTAAATTTAGATGAAAATAACTTCAATTTTGTGGATTGTGAAAAAAGTTTTAGTTGGAAGTGTCAAATTTTAATAAATTTATTTGAAACCAAATTCGATTTTTTGGATTTTCTTGAGTATTTTTGTTGTAGGATCTACAATTGAGTAAATTTAGATGAAAATAACTTCGATTTTTTGGATTTTGTCACGATTTTTGTCAAATTTTAATAAATTTATTTGAAATCAACTTGGATAATTTTGGAATTTGTTGAGTATTTTTGTTGTAGGATCAATATTTGGGTAAATTTAGATGAAAATATCTTCAATTTTTAGGATTGTGAAAAAAATTTTAGTTGGAAGTGTCAAATTTTAATAAATTTATTTGAAATCAACTTGAATTATTTTGGATTTTGTTGAGTATTTTTGTTGTAGGATCTATATTTGAGTAAATTTAGATGAAAATATCTTCAATTTTTAGGATTGTGAAAAAAAATTTAGTTGGAAGTGTCAAATTTTAATAAATTTATTTTAAACCAACTTCGATTTTTTGGATTTTCTTGAGTATTTTTGTTGTAGGATCTACAATTGAGTAAATTTAAATGAAAATAACTTCGATTTTTTGGATTTTGTCACGATTTTTGTCAAATTTTAATAAATTTATTTGAAATCAACTTGGGTAATTTTGGAATTTGTTGAGTATTTTTGTTGTAGGATCAATATTTGGGTAAATTTAGATGAAAATATCTTCAATTTTTTGGATTGTGAAAAAAATTTTAGTTGGAAGTGTCAAATTTTAATAAATTTATTTGAAATCAACTTGAATTATTTTGGATTTGGTTGAGTATTTTTGTTGTAGGATCTATATTTGAGTAAATTTAGATGAAAATAACTTCAATTTTGTGGATTGTGAAAAAAATTTTACTTGGAAGTGTCAAATTTTAATAAATTTATTTGAAACCAACTTGAATTATTTTGGGATTTTGTTGAGTATTTTTGTTGTAGGATCTATATTTGAGTAAATTTAGATGAAAATAACTTCAATTTTGTGGATTGTGAAAAAAGTTTTAGTTGGAAGTGTCAAATTTTAATAAATTTATTTGAAACCAAATTCGATTTTTTGGATTTTCTTGAGTATTTTTGTTGTAGGATCTACAATTGAGTAAATTTAGATGAAAATAACTTCGATTTTTTGGATTTTGTCACGATTTTTGTCAAATTTTAATAAATTTATTTGAAATCAACTTGGATAATTTTGGAATTTGTTGAGTATTTTTGTTGTAGGATCAATATTTGGGTAAATTTAGATGAAAATATCTTCAATTTTTAGGATTGTGAAAAAAATTTTAGTTGGAAGTGTCAAATTTTAATACATTTATTTGAAATCAACTGGAATTATTTTGGATTTTGTTGAGTATTTTTGTTGTAGGATCTACAATTGAGTAAATTTAGATGAAAATAACTTCGATTTTTTGGATTTTGTCACGATTTTTGTCAAATTTTAATAAATTTATTTGAAATCAACTTGGATAATTTTGGAATTTGTTGAGTATTTTTATTGTAGGATCAATATTTGGGTAAATGTAGATGAAAATATCTTCAATTTTTAGAATTGTGAAAAAAATTTTAGTTGGAAGTGTCAAATTTTAATAAATGTATTTGAAATCAACTTGAATTATTTTGGATTTTGTTGAGTATTTTTGTTGTAGGATCTATATTTGAGTAAATTTAGATGAAAATAACTTCAATTTTGTGGATTGTGAAAAAAATTTTTGTTGGAAGTGTCAAATTTTAATAAATTTATTTGAAACCAAATTCGATTTTTTGGATTTTCTTGAGTATTTTTTTGTAGGATCTACAATTGAGTAAATTTAGATGAAAATAACTTCGATTTTTTGGATTTTGTCACGATTTTTGTCAAATTTTAATAAATTTATTTGAAATCAACTTGGATAATTTTGGAATTTGTTGAGTATTTTTGTTGTAGGATCAATGTTTGGGTAAATTTAGATGAAAATATCTTCCATTTTTAGGATTGTGAAAAAAATTTTAGTTGGAAGTGTCAAATTTTAATAAATTTATTTGAAATCAACTTGAATTATTTTGGATTTTGTTGAGTATTTTTGTTGTAGGATCTATATTTGAGTAAATTTAGATGAAAATAACTTCAATTTAGTGGATTGTGAAAAAAGTTTTAGTTGGAAGTGTCAAATTTTAATAAATTTATTTGAAACCAAATTTGATTTTTTGGATTTTCTTGAGTATTTTTGTTGTAGGATCTACAATTGAGTAAATTTAGATGAAAATAACTTCGATTTTTTGGATTTTGTCACGATTTTTGTCAAATTTTAATAAATTTATTTGAAATCAACTTGGATAATTTTGGAATTTGTTGAGTATTTTTGTTGTAGGATCAATATTTGGGTAAATTTAGATGAAAATATCTTCAATTTTTAGGATTGTGAAAAAAATTTTAGTTGGAAGTGTCAAATTTTAATAAATTTATTTGAAATCAACTTGAATTATTTTGGATTTTGTTGAGTATTTTTGTTGTAGGATCTATATTTGAGTAAATTTAGATGAAAATAACTTCAATTTTGTGGATTGTGAAAAAAATTTTGGTTGGAAGTGTCAAATTTTAATAAATTTATTGGAAACCAAATTCGATTTTTTGGATTTTCTTGAGTATTTTTGTTGTAGGATCTACAATTGAGTAAATTTAGATGAAAATAACTTCGATTTTTTGGATTTTGTCACGATTTTGTCAAATTTTAATAAATTTATTTGAAATTAACTTGGATAATTTTGGAATTTGTTGAGTATTTTTGTTGTAAGATCTATATATGAGTAAATTTAGATGAAAATATCTTCAATTTATAGGATTGTGAAAAAAATTTTAGTTGGAAGTGTCAAATTTTAATAAATTTATTTGAAACCAACTTGAATTATTTTGGATTTTGTTTAGTATTTTTGTTGTAGGATCTATATTTGAGTAAATTTAGATGAAAATAACTTCAATTTTGTGGATTGTGAAAAAAGTTTTAGTTGGAAGTGTCAAATTTTAATAAATTTATTTGAAACCAAATTCGATTTTTTGGATTTTCTTGAGTATTTTTGTTGTAGGATCAATATTTGGGTAAATTTAGATGAAAATATCTTCAATTTTTAGGATTGTGAAAAAAATTTTAGTTGGAAGTGTCAAATTTTATTAAATTTATTTGAAATCAACTTGAATTATTTTGGATTTTGTTGAGTATTTTTGTTGTAGGATCTATATTTGAGTAAATTTAGATGAAAATAACTTCAATTTTGTGGATTGTGAAAAAAATTTTACTTAGAATTGTCAAATTTTAATAAATTTATTTGAAACCAACTTGAATTATTTTGGATTTTGTTGAGTATTTTTGTTGTAGGATCTATATTTGAGTAAATTTAGATGAAAATAACGACAATTTTTTGGATTGTGAAAAAAATTTTTGTTGGAAGTGTCAAATTTTAATAAATTTATTTGAAACCAAATTCGATTTTTTGGATTTTCTTGAGTATTTTTGTTGTAGGATCTACAATTGAGAAAATTTAGATGAAAATAACTTCTATTTCTTGGATTTTGTCACGATTTTTGTCAAATTTTAATAAATTTATTTGAAATCAACTTGGATAATTTTGGAATTTGTTGAGTATTTTTGTTGTAGGGTCAATATTTCGGTAAATTTAGATGAAAATATCTTCAATTTTTAGGATTGTGAAAAAAATTTTAGTTGGAAGTGTCAAATTTTAATAAATTTATTTCAAATCAACTTGGATAATTTTGGAATTTGTTGAGTATTTTTGTTGTAGGATCAATATTTGGGTAAATTTAGATGAAAATATCTTCAATTTTTAGGATTGTGAAAAAAATTTTAGTTGGAAGTGTCAAATTTTAATAAATTTATTTGAAATCAACTTGAATTATTTTGGATTTTGTTGAGTATTTTTGTTGTAGGATCTATATTTGAGTAAATTTAGATGAAAATATCTTCAATTTTTAGGATTGTGAAAAAAAATTTAGTTGCAAGTGTCAAATTTTAATAAATTTATTTTAAACCAACTTCGATTTTTTGGATTTTCTTGAGTATTTTTGTTGTAGGATCTATATTTGAGTAAATTTAGATGAAAATAACTTCGATTTTTTGGATTTTGTCACGATTTTTGTCAAATTTTAATAAATTTATTTGAAATCAACTTGGATAATTTTGGAATTTGTTGAGTATTTTTGTTGTAGGATCAATATTTGGGTAAATTTAGATGAAAATATCTTCAATTTTTAGGATTGTGAAAAAAATTTTAGTTGGAAGTGTCAAATTTTAATAAATTTATTTGAAATCAACTTGAATTATTTTGGATTTTGTTGAGAATTTTTGTTGTAGGATCTATATTTGAGTAAATTTAGATGAAAATAACTTCAATTTTGTGGATTGTGAAAAAAGTTTTAGTTGGAAGTGTCAAATTTTAATAAATTTATTTGAAACCAAATTCGATTTTTTGGATTTTCTTGAGTATTTTTGTTGTAGGATCTACAATTGAGTAAATTTAGATGAAAATAACTTCGATTTTTTGGATTTTGTCACGATTTTTGTCAAATTTTAATAAATTTATTTGAAATCAACTTGGATAATTTTGGAATTTGTTGAGTATTTTTGTTGTAGGATCAATATTTGGGTAAATTTAGATGAAAATATCTTCAATTTTTAGGATTGTGAAAAAAATTTTAGTTGGAAGTGTCAAATTTTAATAAATTTATTTGAAATCAACTTGAATTATTTTGGATTTTGTTGAGTATTTTTGTTGTAGGATCTATATTTGAGTAAATTTAGATGAAAATATCTTCAATTTTTAGGATTGTGAAAAAAAATTTAGTTGGAAGTGTCAAATTTTAATAAATTTATTTTAAACCAACTTCGATTTTTTGGATTTTCTTGAGTATTTTTGTTGTAGGATCTACAATTGAGTAAATTTAAATGAAAATAACTTCGATTTTTTGGATTTTGTCACGATTTTTGTCAAATTTTAATAAATTTATTTGAAATCAACTTGGGTAATTTTGGAATTTGTTGAGTATTTTTGTTGTAGGATCAATATTTGGGTAAATTTAGATGAAAATATCTTCAATTTTTTGGATTGTGAAAAAAATTTTAGTTGGAAGTGTCAAATTTTAATAAATTTATTTGAAATCAACTTGAATTATTTTGGATTTGGTTGAGTATTTTTGTTGTAGGATCTATATTTGAGTAAATTTAGATGAAAATAACTTCAATTTTGTGGATTGTGAAAAAAATTTTACTTGGAAGTGTCAAATTTTAATAAATTTATTTGAAACCAACTTGAATTATTTTGGGATTTTGTTGAGTATTTTTGTTGTAGGATCTATATTTGAGTAAATTTAGATGAAAATAACTTCAATTTTGTGGATTGTGAAAAAAGTTTTAGTTGGAAGTGTCAAATTTTAATAAATTTATTTGAAACCAAATTCGATTTTTTGGATTTTCTTGAGTATTTTTGTTGTAGGATCTACAATTGAGTAAATTTAGATGAAAATAACTTCGATTTTTTGGATTTTGTCACGATTTTTGTCAAATTTTAATAAATTTATTTGAAATCAACTTGGATAATTTTGGAATTTGTTGAGTATTTTTGTTGTAGGATCAATATTTGGGTAAATTTAGATGAAAATATCTTCAATTTTTAGGATTGTGAAAAAAATTTTAGTTGGAAGTGTCAAATTTTAATACATTTATTTGAAATCAACTGGAATTATTTTGGATTTTGTTGAGTATTTTTGTTGTAGGATCTACAATTGAGTAAATTTAGATGAAAATAACTTCGATTTTTTGGATTTTGTCACGATTTTTGTCAAATTTTAATAAATTTATTTGAAATCAACTTGGATAATTTTGGAATTTGTTGAGTATTTTTATTGTAGGATCAATATTTGGGTAAATGTAGATGAAAATATCTTCAATTTTTAGAATTGTGAAAAAAATTTTAGTTGGAAGTGTCAAATTTTAATAAATGTATTTGAAATCAACTTGAATTATTTTGGATTTTGTTGAGTATTTTTGTTGTAGGATCTATATTTGAGTAAATTTAGATGAAAATAACTTCAATTTTGTGGATTGTGAAAAAAATTTTTGTTGGAAGTGTCAAATTTTAATAAATTTATTTGAAACCAAATTCGATTTTTTGGATTTTCTTGAGTATTTTTTTGTAGGATCTACAATTGAGTAAATTTAGATGAAAATAACTTCGATTTTTTGGATTTTGTCACGATTTTTGTCAAATTTTAATAAATTTATTTGAAATCAACTTGGATAATTTTGGAATTTGTTGAGTATTTTTGTTGTAGGATCAATGTTTGGGTAAATTTAGATGAAAATATCTTCCATTTTTAGGATTGTGAAAAAAATTTTAGTTGGAAGTGTCAAATTTTAATAAATTTATTTGAAATCAACTTGAATTATTTTGGATTTTGTTGAGTATTTTTGTTGTAGGATCTATATTTGAGTAAATTTAGATGAAAATAACTTCAATTTAGTGGATTGTGAAAAAAGTTTTAGTTGGAAGTGTCAAATTTTAATAAATTTATTTGAAACCAAATTTGATTTTTTGGATTTTCTTGAGTATTTTTGTTGTAGGATCTACAATTGAGTAAATTTAGATGAAAATAACTTCGATTTTTTGGATTTTGTCACGATTTTTGTCAAATTTTAATAAATTTATTTGAAATCAACTTGGATAATTTTGGAATTTGTTGAGTATTTTTGTTGTAGGATCAATATTTGGGTAAATTTAGATGAAAATATCTTCAATTTTTAGGATTGTGAAAAAAATTTTAGTTGGAAGTGTCAAATTTTAATAAATTTATTTGAAACCAAATTCGATTTTTTGGATTTTCTTGAGTATTTTTGTTGTAGGATCTACAATTGAGTAAATTTAGATGAAAATAACTTCGATTTTTTGGATTTTGTCACGATTTTTGTCAAATTTTAATAAATTTATTTGAAATCAACTTGGATAATTTTGGAATTTGTTGAGTATTTTTGTTGTAGGATCAATATTTGGGTAAATTTAGATGAAAATATCTTCAATTTTTAGGATTGTGAAAAAAATTTTAGTTGGAAGTGTCAAATTTTAATACATTTATTTGAAATCAACTGGAATTATTTTGGATTTTGTTGAGTATTTTTGTTGTAGGATCTACAATTGAGTAAATTTAGATGAAAATAACTTCGATTTTTTGGATTTTGTCACGATTTTTGTCAAATTTTAATAAATTTATTTGAAATCAACTTGGATAATTTTGGAATTTGTTGAGTATTTTTATTGTAGGATCAATATTTGGGTAAATGTAGATGAAAATATCTTCAATTTTTAGAATTGTGAAAAAAATTTTAGTTGGAAGTGTCAAATTTTAATAAATGTATTTGAAATCAACTTGAATTATTTTGGATTTTGTTGAGTATTTTTGTTGTAGGATCTATATTTGAGTAAATTTAGATGAAAATAACTTCAATTTTGTGGATTGTGAAAAAAATTTTTGTTGGAAGTGTCAAATTTTAATAAATTTATTTGAAACCAAATTCGATTTTTTGGATTTTCTTGAGTATTTTTTTGTAGGATCTACAATTGAGTAAATTTAGATGAAAATAACTTCGATTTTTTGGATTTTGTCACGATTTTTGTCAAATTTTAATAAATTTATTTGAAATCAACTTGGATAATTTTGGAATTTGTTGAGTATTTTTGTTGTAGGATCAATGTTTGGGTAAATTTAGATGAAAATATCTTCCATTTTTAGGATTGTGAAAAAAATTTTAGTTGGAAGTGTCAAATTTTAATAAATTTATTTGAAATCAACTTGAATTATTTTGGATTTTGTTGAGTATTTTTGTTGTAGGATCTATATTTGAGTAAATTTAGATGAAAATAACTTCAATTTTGTGGATTGTGAAAAAAATTTTGGTTGGAAGTGTCAAATTTTAATAAATTTATTGGAAACCAAATTCGATTTTTTGGATTTTCTTTAGTATTTTTGTTGTAGGATCTACAATTGAGTAAATTTAGATGAAAATAACTTCGATTTTTTGGATTTTGTCACGATTTTGTCAAATTTTAATAAATTTATTTGAAATTAACTTGGATAATTTTGGAATTTGTTGAGTATTTTTGTTGTAAGATCTATATATGAGTAAATTTAGATGAAAATATCTTCAATTTATAGGATTGTGAAAAAAATTTTAGTTGGAAGTGTCAAATTTTAATAAATTTATTTGAAACCAACTTGAATTATTTTGGATTTTGTTTAGTATTTTTGTTGTAGGATCTATATTTGAGTAAATTTAGATGAAAATAACTTCAATTTTGTGGATTGTGAAAAAAGTTTTAGTTGGAAGTGTCAAATTTTAATAAATTTATTTGAAACCAAATTCGATTTTTTGGATTTTCTTGAGTATTTTTGTTGTAGGATCAATATTTGGGTAAATTTAGATGAAAATATCTTCAATTTTTAGGATTGTGAAAAAAATTTTAGTTGGAAGTGTCAAATTTTATTAAATTTATTTGAAATCAACTTGAATTATTTTGGATTTTGTTGAGTATTTTTGTTGTAGGATCTATATTTGAGTAAATTTAGATGAAAATAACTTCAATTTTGTGGATTGTGAAAAAAATTTTACTTGGAATTGTCAAATTTTAATAAATTTATTTGAAACCAACTTGAATTATTTTGGATTTTGTTGAGTATTTTTGTTGTAGGATCTATATTTGAGTAAATTTAGATGAAAATAACGACAATTTTTTGGATTGTGAAAAAAATTTTTGTTGGAAGTGTCAAATTTTAATAAATTTATTTGAAACCAAATTCGATTTTTTGGATTTTCTTGAGTATTTTTGTTGTAGGATCTACAATTGAGAAAATTTAGATGAAAATAACTTCTATTTCTTGGATTTTGTCACGATTTTTGTCAAATTTTAATAAATTTATTTGAAATCAACTTGGATAATTTTGGAATTTGTTGAGTATTTTTGTTGTAGGATCAATATTTCGGTAAATTTAGATGAAAATATCTTTAATTTTTAGGATTGTGAAAAAAATTTTAGTTGGAAGTGTCAAATTTTAATAAATTTATTTCAAATCAACTTGAATTATTTTGGATTTTGTTGAGTATTTTTGTTGTAGGATCTATATTTGAGTAAATTTAGATGAAAATAACTTCGATTTTTTGGATTTTGTCACGATTTTTGTCAAATTTTAATAAATTTATTTGAAATCAACTTGGATAATTTTGGAATTTGTTGAGTATTTTTGTTGTAGGATCAATATTTGGGTAAATTTAGATGAAAATATCTTCAATTTTTAGGATTGTGAAAAAAATTTTAGTTGGAAGTGTCAAATTTTAATAAATTTATTTGAAATCAACTTGAATTATTTTGGATTTTGTTGAGAATTTTTGTTGTAGGATCTATATTTGAGTAAATTTAGATGAAAATAACTTCAATTTTGTGGATTGTGAAAAAAGTTTTAGTTGGAAGTGTCAAATTTTAATAAATTTATTTGAAACCAAATTCGATTTTTTGGATTTTCTTGAGTATTTTTGTTGTAGGATCTACAATTGAGTAAATTTAGATGAAAATAACTTCGATTTTTTGGATTTTGTCACGATTTTTGTCAAATTTTAATAAATTTATTTGAAATCAACTTGGATAATTTTGGAATTTGTTGAGTATTTTTGTTGTAGGATCAATATTTGGGTAAATTTAGATGAAAATATCTTCAATTTTTAGGATTGTGAAAAAAATTTTAGTTGGAAGTGTCAAATTTTAATAAATTTATTTGAAATCAACTTGAATTATTTTGGATTTTGTTGAGTATTTTTGTTGTAGGATCTATATTTGAGCAAATTTAGATGAAAATATCTTCAATTTTTAGGATTGTGAAAAAAAATTTAGTTGGAAGTGTCAAATTTTAATAAATTTATTTTAAACCAACTTCGATTTTTTGGATTTTCTTGAGTATTTTTGTTGTAGGATCTACAATTGAGTAAATTTAAATGAAAATAACTTCGATTTTTTGGATTTTGTCACGATTTTTGTCAAATTTTAATAAATTTATTTGAAATCAACTTGGGTAATTTTGGAATTTGTTGAGTATTTTTGTTGTAGGATCAATATTTGGGTAAATTTAGATGAAAATATCTTCAATTTTTTGGATTGTGAAAAAAATTTTAGTTGGAAGTGTCAAATTTTAATAAATTTATTTGAAATCAACTTGAATTATTTTGGATTTGGTTGAGTATTTTTGTTGTAGGATCTATATTTGAGTAAATTTAGATGAAAATAACTTCAATTTTGTGGATTGTGAAAAAAATTTTTGTTGGAAGTGTCAAATTTTAATAAATTTATTTGAAACCAAATTCGATTTTTTGGATTTTCTTGAGTATTTTTTTGTAGGATCTACAATTGAGTAAATTTAGATGAAAATAACTTCGATTTTTTGGATTTTGTCACGATTTTTGTCAAATTTTAATAAATTTATTTGAAATCAACTTGGATAATTTTGGAATTTGTTGAGTATTTTTGTTGTAGGATCAATGTTTGGGTAAATTTAGATGAAAATATCTTCCATTTTTAGGATTGTGAAAAAAATTTTAGTTGGAAGTGTCAAATTTTAATAAATTTATTTGAAATCAACTTGAATTATTTTGGATTTTGTTGAGTATTTTTGTTGTAGGATCTATATTTGAGTAAATTTAGATGAAAATAACTTCAATTTAGTGGATTGTGAAAAAAGTTTTAGTTGGAAGTGTCAAATTTTAATAAATTTATTTGAAACCAAATTTGATTTTTTGGATTTTCTTGAGTATTTTTGTTGTAGGATCTACAATTGAGTAAATTTAGATGAAAATAACTTCGATTTTTTGGATTTTGTCACGATTTTTGTCAAATTTTAATAAATTTATTTGAAATCAACTTGGATAATTTTGGAATTTGTTGAGTATTTTTGTTGTAGGATCAATATTTGGGTAAATTTAGATGAAAATATCTTCAATTTTTAGGATTGTGAAAAAAATTTTAGTTGGAAGTGTCAAATTTTAATAAATTTATTTGAAATCAACTTGAATTATTTTGGATTTTGTTGAGTATTTTTGTTGTAGGATCTATATTTGAGTAAATTTAGATGAAAATAGCTTCAATTTTGTAGATTGTGAAAAAAATTTTGGTTGGAAGTGTCAAATTTTAATAAATTTATTGGAAACCAAATTCGATTTTTTGGATTTTCTTGAGTATTTTTGTTGTAGGATCTACAATTGAGTAAATTTAGATGAAAATAACTTCGATTTTTTGGATTTTGTCACGATTTTGTCAAATTTTAATAAATTTATTTGAAATTAACTTGGATAATTTTGGAATTTGTTGAGTATTTTTGTTGTAAGATCTATATATGAGTAAATTTAGATGAAAATATCTTCAATTTATAGGATTGTGAAAAAAATTTTAGTTGGAAGTGTCAAATTTTAATAAATTTATTTGAAACCAACTTGAATTATTTTGGATTTTGTTTAGTATTTTTGTTGTAGGATCTATATTTGAGTAAATTTAGATGAAAATAACTTCAATTTTGTGGATTGTGAAAAAAGTTTTAGTTGGAAGTGTCAAATTTTAATAAATTTATTTGAAACCAAATTCGATTTTTTGGATTTTCTTGAGTATTTTTGTTGTAGGATCAATATTTGGGTAAATTTAGATGAAAATATCTTCAATTTTTAGGATTGTGAAAAAAATTTTAGTTGGAAGTGTCAAATTTTATTAAATTTATTTGAAATCAACTTGAATTATTTTGGATTTTGTTGAGTATTTTTGTTGTAGGATCTATATTTGAGTAAATTTAGATGAAAATAACTTCAATTTTGTGGATTGTGAAAAAAATTTTACTTGGAATTGTCAAATTTTAATAAATTTATTTGAAACCAACTTGAATTATTTTGGATTTTGTTGAGTATTTTTGTTGTAGGATCTATATTTGAGTAAATTTAGATGAAAATAACGACAATTTTTTGGATTGTGAAAAAAAATTTTGTTGGAAGTGTCAAATTTTAATAAATTTATTTGAAACCAAATTCGATTTTTTGGATTTTCTTGAGTATTTTTGGTGTAGGATCTACAATTGAGAAAATTTAGATGAAAATAACTTCTATTTCTTGGATTTTGTCACGATTTTTGTCAAATTTTAATAAATTTATTTGAAATCAACTTGGATAATTTTGGAATTTGTTGAGTATTTTTGTTGTAGGATCAATATTTCGGTAAATTTAGATGAAAATATCTTCAATTTTTAGGATTGTGAAAAAAATTTTAGTTGGAAGTGTCAAATTTTAATAAATTTATTTCAAATCAACTTGAATTATTTTGGATTTTGTTGAGTATTTTTGTTGTAGGATCTATATTTGAGTAAATTTAGATGAAAATAACTTCGATTTTTTGGATTTTGTCACGATTTTTGTCAAATTTTAATAAATTTATTTGAAATCAACTTGGATAATTTTGGAATTTGTTGAGTATTTTTGTTGTAGGATCAATATTTGGGTAAATTTAGATGAAAATATCTTCAATTTTTAGGATTGTGAAAAAAATTTTAGTTGGAAGTGTCAAATTTTAATAAATTTATTTGAAACCAAATTCGATTTTTTGGATTTTCTTGAGTATTTTTGTTGTAGGATCTACAATTGAGTAAATTTAGATGAAAATAACTTCGATTTTTTTGATTTTGTCACGATTTTTGTCAAATTTTAATAAATTTATTTGAAATCAACTTGGATAATTTTGGAATTTGTTGAGTATTTTTGTTGTAGGATCAATATTTGGGTAAATTTAGATGAAAATATCTTCAATTTTTAGGATTGTGAAACAAATTTTAGTTGGAAGTGTCAAATTTTAATAAATCTATTTGAAATCAACTTGAATTATTTTGGATTTTGTTGAGTATTTTTGTTGTAGGATCTATATTTGAGTAAATTTAGATGAAAATATCTTCAATTTTTAGGATTGTGAAAAAAAATTTAGTTGGAAGTGTCAAATTTTAATAAATTTATTTTAAACCAACTTCGATTTTTTGGATTTTCTTGAGTATTTTTGTTGTAGGATCTACAATTGAGTAAATTTAAATGAAAATAACTTCGATTTTTTGGATTTTGTCACGATTTTTGTCAAATTTTAATAAATTTATTTGAAATCAACTTGGGTAATTTTGGAATTTGTTGAGTATTTTTGTTGTAGGATCAATATTTGGGTAAATTTAGATGAAAATATCTTCAATTTTTTGGATTGTGAAAAAAATTTTAGTTGGAAGTGTCAAATTTTAATAAATTTATTTGAAATCAACTTGAATTATTTTGGATTTGGTTGAGTATTTTTGTTGTAGGATCTATATTTGAGTAAATTTAGATGAAAATAACTTCAATTTTGTGGATTGTGAAAAAAGTTTTAGTTGGAAGTGTCAAATTTTAATAAATTTATTTGAAACCAACTTGAATTATTTTGGATTTTGTTGAGTATTTTTGTTGTAGGATCTATATTTGAGTAAATTTAGATGAAAATAACGACAATTTTTTGGATTGTGAAAAAAGTTTTAGTTGGAAGTGTCAAATTTTAATAAATTTATTTGAAACCAAATTTGATTTTTTGGATTTTCTTGAGTATTTTTGTTGTAGGATCTACAATTGAGTAAATTTAGATGAAAATAACTTCGATTTTTTGGATTTTGTCACGATTTTTGTCAAATTTTAATAAATTTATTTGAAATCAACTTGGATAATTTTGGAATTTGTTGAGTATTTTTGTTGTAGGATCAATATTTGGGTAAATTTAGATGAAAATATCTTCAATTTTTAGGATTGTGAAAAAAATTTTAGTTGGAAGTGTCAAATTTTAATAAATTTATTTGAAATCAACTTGAATTATTTTGGATTTTGTTGAGTATTTTTGTTGTAGGATCTATATTTGAGTAAATTTAGATGAAAATAACTTCAATTTTGTGGATTGTGAAAAAAATTTTGGTTGGAAGTGTCAAATTTTAATAAATTTATTGGAAACCAAATTCGATTTTTTGGATTTTCTTGAGTATTTTTGTTGTAGGATCTACAATTGAGAAAATTTAGATGAAAATAACTTCGATTTTTTGGATTTTGTCACGATTTTGTCAAATTTTAATAAATTTATTTGAAATTAACTTGGATAATTTTGGAATTTGTTGAGTATTTTTGTTGTAAGATCTATATATGAGTAAATTTAGATGAAAATATCTTCAATTTATAGGATTGTGAAAAAAATTTTAGTTGGAAGTGTCAAATTTTAATAAATTTATTTGAAACCAACTTGAATTATTTTGGATTTTGTTTAGTATTTTTGTTGTAGGATCTATATTTGAGTAAATTTAGATGAAAATAACTTCAATTTTGTGGATTGTGAAAAAAGTTTTAGTTGGAAGTGTCAAATTTTAATAAATTTATTTGAAACCAAATTCGATTTTTTGGATTTTCTTGAGTATTTTTGTTGTAGGATCAATATTTGGGTAAATTTAGATG
Source organism: Andrena praecox (assembly GCA_963932275.1). NCBI lineage: Eukaryota > Metazoa > Arthropoda > Insecta > Hymenoptera > Andrenidae > Andrena > Andrena praecox. The sequence goes on from CAWVQO010000217.1 coordinate 56,374, forward strand.
AAAATATCTTCAATTTTTAGGATTGTGAAAAAAATTTTAGTTGGAAGTGTCAAATTTTATTAAATTTATTTGAAATCAACTTGAATTATTTTGGATTTTGTTGAGTATTTTTGTTGTAGGATCTATATTTGAGTAAATTTAGATGAAAATAACTTCAATTTTGTGGATTGTGAAAAAAATTTTACTTGGAATTGTCAAATTTTAATAAATTTATTTGAAACCAACTTGAATTATTTTGGATTTTGTTGAGTATTTTTGTTGTAGGATCTATATTTGAGTAAATTTAGATGAAAATAACGACAATTTTTTGGATTGTGAAAAAAAATTTTGTTGGAAGTGTCAAATTTTAATAAATTTATTTGAAACCAAATTCGATTTTTTGGATTTTCTTGAGTATTTTTGTTGTAGGATCTACAATTGAGAAAATTTAGATGAAAATAACTTCTATTTCTTGGATTTTGTCACGATTTTTGTCAAATTTTAATAAATTTATTTGAAATCAACTTGGATAATTTTGGAATTTGTTGAGTATTTTTGTTGTAGGATCAATATTTCGGTAAATTTAGATGAAAATATCTTTAATTTTTAGGATTGTGAAAAAAATTTTAGTTGGAAGTGTCAAATTTTAATAAATTTATTTCAAATCAACTTGAATTATTTTGGATTTTGTTGAGTATTTTTGTTGTAGGATCTATATTTGAGTAAATTTAGATGAAAATAACTTCGATTTTTTGGATTTTGTCACGATTTTTGTCAAATTTTAATAAATTTATTTGAAATCAACTTGGATAATTTTGGAATTTGTTGAGTATTTTTGTTGTAGGATCAATATTTGGGTAAATTTAGATGAAAATATCTTCAATTTTTAGGATTGTGAAAAAAATTTTAGTTGGAAGTGTCAAATTTTAATAAATTTATTTGAAATCAACTTGAATTATTTTGGATTTTGTTGAGAATTTTTGTTGTAGGATCTATATTTGAGTAAATTTAGATGAAAATAACTTCAATTTTGTGGATTGTGAAAAAAGTTTTAGTTGGAAGTGTCAAATTTTAATAAATTTATTTGAAACCAAATTCGATTTTTTGGATTTTCTTGAGTATTTTTGTTGTAGGATCTACAATTGAGTAAATTTAGATGAAAATAACTTCGATTTTTTGGATTTTGTCACGATTTTTGTCAAATTTTAATAAATTTATTTGAAATCAACTTGGATAATTTTGGAATTTGTTGAGTATTTTTGTTGTAGGATCAATATTTGGGTAAATTTAGATGAAAATATCTTCAATTTTTAGGATTGTGAAAAAAATTTTAGTTGGAAGTGTCAAATTTTAATAAATTTATTTGAAATCAACTTGAATTATTTTGGATTTTGTTGAGTATTTTTGTTGTAGGATCTATATTTGAGCAAATTTAGATGAAAATATCTTCAATTTTTAGGATTGTGAAAAAAAATTTAGTTGGAAGTGTCAAATTTTAATAAATTTATTTTAAACCAACTTCGATTTTTTGGATTTTCTTGAGTATTTTTGTTGTAGGATCTACAATTGAGTAAATTTAAATGAAAATAACTTCGATTTTTTGGATTTTGTCACGATTTTTGTCAAATTTTAATAAATTTATTTGAAATCAACTTGGGTAATTTTGGAATTTGTTGAGTATTTTTGTTGTAGGATCAATATTTGGGTAAATTTAGATGAAAATATCTTCAATTTTTTGGATTGTGAAAAAAATTTTAGTTGGAAGTGTCAAATTTTAATAAATTTATTTGAAATCAACTTGAATTATTTTGGATTTGGTTGAGTATTTTTGTTGTAGGATCTATATTTGAGTAAATTTAGATGAAAATAACTTCAATTTTGTGGATTGTGAAAAAAATTTTACTTGGAAGTGTCAAATTTTAATAAATTTATTTGAAACCAACTTGAATTATTTTGGGATTTTGTTGAGTATTTTTGTTGTAGGATCTATATTTGAGTAAATTTAGATGAAAATAACTTCAATTTTGTGGATTGTGAAAAAAGTTTTAGTTGGAAGTGTCAAATTTTAATAAATTTATTTGAAACCAAATTCGATTTTTTGGATTTTCTTGAGTATTTTTGTTGTAGGATCTACAATTGAGTAAATTTAGATGAAAATAACTTCGATTTTTTGGATTTTGTCACGATTTTTGTCAAATTTTAATAAATTTATTTGAAATCAACTTGGATAATTTTGGAATTTGTTGAGTATTTTTGTTGTAGGATCAATATTTGGGTAAATTTAGATGAAAATATCTTCAATTTTTAGGATTGTGAAAAAAATTTTAGTTGGAAGTGTCAAATTTTAATACATTTATTTGAAATCAACTGGAATTATTTTGGATTTTGTTGAGTATTTTTGTTGTAGGATCTACAATTGAGTAAATTTAGATGAAAATAACTTCGATTTTTTGGATTTTGTCACGATTTTTGCCAAATTTTAATAAATTTATTTGAAATCAACTTGGATAATTTTGGAATTTGTTGAGTATTTTTATTGTAGGATCAATATTTGGGTAAATGTAGATGAAAATATCTTCAATTTTTAGAATTGTGAAAAAAATTTTAGTTGGAAGTGTCAAATTTTAATAAATGTATTTGAAATCAACTTGAATTATTTTGGATTTTGTTGAGTATTTTTGTTGTAGGATCTATATTTGAGTAAATTTAGATGAAAATAACTTCAATTTTGTGGATTGTGAAAAAAATTTTTGTTGGAAGTGTCAAATTTTAATAAATTTATTTGAAACCAAATTCGATTTTTTGGATTTTCTTGAGTATTTTTTTGTAGGATCTACAATTGAGTAAATTTAGATGAAAATAACTTCGATTTTTTGGATTTTGTCACGATTTTTGTCAAATTTTAATAAATTTATTTGAAATCAACTTGGATAATTTTGGAATTTGTTGAGTATTTTTGTTGTAGGATCAATGTTTGGGTAAATTTAGATGAAAATATCTTCCATTTTTAGGATTGTGAAAAAAATTTTAGTTGGAAGTGTCAAATTTTAATAAATTTATTTGAAACCAAATTCGATTTTTTGGATTTTCTTGAGTATTTTTGTTGTAGGATCAATATTTGGGTAAATTTAGATGAAAATATCTTCAATTTTTAGGATTGTGAAAAAAATTTTAGTTGGAAGTGTCAAATTTTATTAAATTTATTTGAAATCAACTTGAATTATTTTGGATTTTGTTGAGTATTTTTGTTGTAGGATCTATATTTGAGTAAATTTAGATGAAAATAACTTCAATTTTGTGGATTGTGAAAAAAATTTTACTTGGAATTGTCAAATTTTAATAAATTTATTTGAAACCAACTTGAATTATTTTGGATTTTGTTGAGTATTTTTGTTGTAGGATCTATATTTGAGTAAATTTAGATGAAAATAACGACAATTTTTTGGATTGTGAAAAAAAATTTTGTTGGAAGTGTCAAATTTTAATAAATTTATTTGAAACCAAATTCGATTTTTTGGATTTTCTTGAGTATTTTTGTTGTAGGATCTACAATTGAGAAAATTTAGATGAAAATAACTTCTATTTCTTGGATTTTGTCACGATTTTTGTCAAATTTTAATAAATTTATTTGAAATCAACTTGGATAATTTTGGAATTTGTTGAGTATTTTTGTTGTAGGATCAATATTTCGGTAAATTTAGATGAAAATATCTTCAATTTTTAGGATTGTGAAAAAAATTTTAGTTGGAAGTGACAAATTTTAATAAATTTATTTCAAATCAACTTGAATTATTTTGGATTTTGTTGAGTATTTTTGTTGTAGGATCTATATTTGAGTAAATTTAGATGAAAATAACTTCGATTTTTTGGATTTTGTCACGATTTTTGTCAAATTTTAATAAATTTATTTGAAATCAACTTGGATAATTTTGGAATTTGTTGAGTATTTTTGTTGTAGGATCAATATTTGGGTAAATTTAGATGAAAATATCTTCAATTTTTAGGATTGTGAAAAAAATTTTAGTTGGAAGTGTCAAATTTTAATAAATTTATTTGAAACCAAATTCGATTTTTTGGATTTTCTTGAGTATTTTTGTTGTAGGATCTACAATTGAGTAAATTTAGATGAAAATAACTTCGATTTTTTTGATTTTGTCACGATTTTTGTCAAATTTTAATAAATTTATTTGAAATCAACTTGGATAATTTTGGAATTTGTTGAGTATTTTTGTTGTAGGATCAATATTTGGGTAAATTTAGATGAAAATATCTTCAATTTTTAGGATTGTGAAAAAAATTTTAGTTGGAAGTGTCAAATTTTAATAAATCTATTTGAAATCAACTTGAATTATTTTGGATTTTGTTGAGTATTTTTGTTGTAGGATCTATATTTGAGTAAATTTAGATGAAAATATCTTCAATTTTTAGGATTGTGAAAAAAAATTTAGTTGGAAGTGTCAAATTTTAATAAATTTATTTTAAACCAACTTCGATTTTTTGGATTTTCTTGAGTATTTTTGTTGTAGGATCTACAATTGAGTAAATTTAAATGAAAATAACTTCGATTTTTTGGATTTTGTCACGATTTTTGTCAAATTTTAATAAATTTATTTGAAATCAACTTGGGTAATTTTGGAATTTGTTGAGTATTTTTGTTGTAGGATCAATATTTGGGTAAATTTAGATGAAAATATCTTCAATTTTTTGGATTGTGAAAAAAATTTTAGTTGGAAGTGTCAAATTTTAATAAATTTATTTGAAATCAACTTGAATTATTTTGGATTTGGTTGAGTATTTTTGTTGTAGGATCTATATTTGAGTAAATTTAGATGAAAATAACTTCAATTTTGTGGATTGTGAAAAAAGTTTTAGTTGGAAGTGTCAAATTTTAATAAATTTATTTGAAACCAACTTGAATTATTTTGGATTTTGTTGAGTATTTTTGTTGTAGGATCTATATTTGAGTAAATTTAGATGAAAATAACGACAATTTTTTGGATTGTGAAAAAAGTTTTAGTTGGAAGTGTCAAATTTTAATAAATTTATTTGAAACCAAATTTGATTTTTTGGATTTTCTTGAGTATTTTTGTTGTAGGATCTACAATTGAGTAAATTTAGATGAAAATAACTTCGATTTTTTGGATTTTGTCACGATTTTTGTCAAATTTTAATAAATTTATTTGAAATCAACTTGGATAATTTTGGAATTTGTTGAGTATTTTTGTTGTAGGATCAATATTTGGGTAAATTTAGATGAAAATATCTTCAATTTTTAGGATTGTGAAAAAAATTTTAGTTGGAAGTGTCAAATTTTAATAAATTTATTTGAAATCAACTTGAATTATTTTGGATTTTGTTGAGTATTTTTGTTGTAGGATCTATATTTGAGTAAATTTAGATGAAAATAACTTCAATTTTGTGGATTGTGAAAAAAATTTTGGTTGGAAGTGTCAAATTTTAATAAATTTATTGGAAACCAAATTCGATTTTTTGGATTTTCTTGAGTATTTTTGTTGTAGGATCTACAATTGAGTAAATTTAGATGAAAATAACTTCGATTTTTTGGATTTTGTCACGATTTTGTCAAATTTTAATAAATTTATTTGAAATTAACTTGGATAATTTTGGAATTTGTTGAGTATTTTTGTTGTAAGATCTATATATGAGTAAATTTAGATGAAAATATCTTCAATTTATAGGATTGTGAAAAAAATTTTAGTTGGAAGTGTCAAATTTTAATAAATTTATTTGAAACCAACTTGAATTATTTTGGATTTTGTTTAGTATTTTTGTTGTAGGATCTATATTTGAGTAAATTTAGATGAAAATAACTTCAATTTTGTGGATTGTGAAAAAAGTTTTAGTTGGAAGTGTCAAATTTTAATAAATTTATTTGAAACCAAATTCGATTTTTTGGATTTTCTTGAGTATTTTTGTTGTAGGATCAATATTTGGGTAAATTTAGATGAAAATATCTTCAATTTTTAGGATTGTGAAAAAAATTTTAGTTGGAAGTGTCAAATTTTATTAAATTTATTTGAAATCAACTTGAATTATTTTGGATTTTGTTGAGTATTTTTGTTGTAGGATCTATATTTGAGTAAATTTAGATGAAAATAACTTCAATTTTGTGGATTGTGAAAAAAATTTTACTTGGAATTGTCAAATTTTAATAAATTTATTTGAAACCAACTTGAATTATTTTGGATTTTGTTGAGTATTTTTGTTGTAGGATCTATATTTGAGTAAATTTAGATGAAAATAACGACAATTTTTTGGATTGTGAAAAAAATTTTTGTTGGAAGTGTCAAATTTTAATAAATTTATTTGAAACCAAATTCGATTTTTTGGATTTTCTTGAGTATTTTTGTTGTAGGATCTACAATTGAGAAAATTTAGATGAAAATAACTTCTATTTCTTGGATTTTGTCACGATTTTTGTCAAATTTTAATAAATTTATTTGAAATCAACTTGGATAATTTTGGAATTTGTTGAGTATTTTTGTTGTAGGATCAATATTTCGGTAAATTTAGATGAAAATATCTTTAATTTTTAGGATTGTGAAAAAAATTTTAGTTGGAAGTGTCAAATTTTAATAAATTTATTTCAAATCAACTTGAATTATTTTGGATTTTGTTGAGTATTTTTGTTGTAGGATCTATATTTGAGTAAATTTAGATGAAAATAACTTCGATTTTTTGGATTTTGTCACGATTTTTGTCAAATTTTAATAAATTTATTTGAAATCAACTTGGATAATTTTGGAATTTGTTGAGTATTTTTGTTGTAGGATCAATATTTGGGTAAATTTAGATGAAAATATCTTCAATTTTTAGGATTGTGAAAAAAATTTTAGTTGGAAGTGTCAAATTTTAATAAATTTATTTGAAATCAACTTGAATTATTTTGGATTTTGTTGAGAATTTTTGTTGTAGGATCTATATTTGAGTAAATTTAGATGAAAATAACTTCAATTTTGTGGATTGTGAAAAAAGTTTTAGTTGGAAGTGTCAAATTTTAATAAATTTATTTGAAACCAAATTCGATTTTTTGGATTTTCTTGAGTATTTTTGTTGTAGGATCTACAATTGAGTAAATTTAGATGAAAATAACTTCGATTTTTTGGATTTTGTCACGATTTTTGTCAAATTTTAATAAATTTATTTGAAATCAACTTGGATAATTTTGGAATTTGTTGAGTATTTTTGTTGTAGGATCAATATTTGGGTAAATTTAGATGAAAATATCTTCAATTTTTAGGATTGTGAAAAAAATTTTAGTTGGAAGTGTCAAATTTTAATAAATTTATTTGAAATCAACTTGAATTATTTTGGATTTTGTTGAGTATTTTTGTTGTAGGATCTATATTTGAGCAAATTTAGATGAAAATATCTTCAATTTTTAGGATTGTGAAAAAAAATTTAGTTGGAAGTGTCAAATTTTAATAAATTTATTTTAAACCAACTTCGATTTTTTGGATTTTCTTGAGTATTTTTGTTGTAGGATCTACAATTGAGTAAATTTAAATGAAAATAACTTCGATTTTTTGGATTTTGTCACGATTTTTGTCAAATTTTAATAAATTTATTTGAAATCAACTTGGGTAATTTTGGAATTTGTTGAGTATTTTTGTTGTAGGATCAATATTTGGGTAAATTTAGATGAAAATATCTTCAATTTTTTGGATTGTGAAAAAAATTTTAGTTGGAAGTGTCAAATTTTAATAAATTTATTTGAAATCAACTTGAATTATTTTGGATTTGGTTGAGTATTTTTGTTGTAGGATCTATATTTGAGTAAATTTAGATGAAAATAACTTCAATTTTGTGGATTGTGAAAAAAATTTTACTTGGAAGTGTCAAATTTTAATAAATTTATTTGAAACCAACTTGAATTATTTTGGGATTTTGTTGAGTATTTTTGTTGTAGGATCTATATTTGAGTAAATTTAGATGAAAATAACTTCAATTTTGTGGATTGTGAAAAAAGTTTTAGTTGGAAGTGTCAAATTTTAATAAATTTATTTGAAACCAAATTCGATTTTTTGGATTTTCTTGAGTATTTTTGTTGTAGGATCTACAATTGAGTAAATTTAGATGAAAATAACTTCGATTTTTTGGATTTTGTCACGATTTTTGTCAAATTTTAATAAATTTATTTGAAATCAACTTGGATAATTTTGGAATTTGTTGAGTATTTTTGTTGTAGGATCAATATTTGGGTAAATTTAGATGAAAATATCTTCAATTTTTAGGATTGTGAAAAAAATTTTAGTTGGAAGTGTCAAATTTTAATACATTTATTTGAAATCAACTGGAATTATTTTGGATTTTGTTGAGTATTTTTGTTGTAGGATCTACAATTGAGTAAATTTAGATGAAAATAACTTCGATTTTTTGGATTTTGTCACGATTTTTGCCAAATTTTAATAAATTTATTTGAAATCAACTTGGATAATTTTGGAATTTGTTGAGTATTTTTATTGTAGGATCAATATTTGGGTAAATGTAGATGAAAATATCTTCAATTTTTAGAATTGTGAAAAAAATTTTAGTTGGAAGTGTCAAATTTTAATAAATGTATTTGAAATCAACTTGAATTATTTTGGATTTTGTTGAGTATTTTTGTTGTAGGATCTATATTTGAGTAAATTTAGATGAAAATAACTTCAATTTTGTGGATTGTGAAAAAAATTTTTGTTGGAAGTGTCAAATTTTAATAAATTTATTTGAAACCAAATTCGATTTTTTGGATTTTCTTGAGTATTTTTTTGTAGGATCTACAATTGAGTAAATTTAGATGAAAATAACTTCGATTTTTTGGATTTTGTCACGATTTTTGTCAAATTTTAATAAATTTATTTGAAATCAACTTGGATAATTTTGGAATTTGTTGAGTATTTTTGTTGTAGGATCAATGTTTGGGTAAATTTAGATGAAAATATCTTCCATTTTTAGGATTGTGAAAAAAATTTTAGTTGGAAGTGTCAAATTTTAATAAATTTATTTGAAATCAACTTGAATTATTTTGGATTTTGTTGAGTATTTTTGTTGTAGGATCTATATTTGAGTAAATTTAGATGAAAATAACTTCAATTTAGTGGATTGTGAAAAAAGTTTTAGTTGGAAGTGTCAAATTTTAATAAATTTATTTGAAACCAAATTTGATTTTTTGGATTTTCTTGAGTATTTTTGTTGTAGGATCTACAATTGAGTAAATTTAGATGAAAATAACTTCGATTTTTTGGATTTTGTCACGATTTTTGTCAAATTTTAATAAATTTATTTGAAATCAACTTGGATAATTTTGGAATTTGTTGAGTATTTTTGTTGTAGGATCAATATTTGGGTAAATTTAGATGAAAATATCTTCAATTTTTAGGATTGTGAAAAAAATTTTAGTTGGAAGTGTCAAATTTTAATAAATTTATTTGAAATCAACTTGAATTATTTTGGATTTTGTTGAGTATTTTTGTTGTAGGATCTATATTTGAGTAAATTTAGATGAAAATAACTTCAATTTTGTGGATTGTGAAAAAAATTTTGGTTGGAAGTGTCAAATTTTAATAAATTTATTGGAAACCAAATTCGATTTTTTGGATTTTCTTGAGTATTTTTGTTGTAGGATCTACAATTGAGTAAATTTAGATGAAAATAACTTCGATTTTTTGGATTTTGTCACGATTTTGTCAAATTTTAATAAATTTATTTGAAATTAACTTGGATAATTTTGGAATTTGTTGAGTATTTTTGTTGTAAGATCTATATATGAGTAAATTTAGATGAAAATATCTTCAATTTATAGGATTGTGAAAAAAATTTTAGTTGGAAGTGTCAAATTTTAATAAATTTATTTGAAACCAACTTGAATTATTTTGGATTTTGTTTAGTATTTTTGTTGTAGGATCTATATTTGAGTAAATTTAGATGAAAATAACTTCAATTTTGTGGATTGTGAAAAAAGTTTTAGTTGGAAGTGTCAAATTTTAATAAATTTATTTGAAACCAAATTCGATTTTTTGGATTTTCTTGAGTATTTTTGTTGTAGGATCAATATTTGGGTAAATTTAGATGAAAATATCTTCAATTTTTAGGATTGTGAAAAAAATTTTAGTTGGAAGTGTCAAATTTTATTAAATTTATTTGAAATCAACTTGAATTATTTTGGATTTTGTTGAGTATTTTTGTTGTAGGATCTATATTTGAGTAAATTTAGATGAAAATAACTTCAATTTTGTGGATTGTGAAAAAAATTTTACTTGGAATTGTCAAATTTTAATAAATTTATTTGAAACCAACTTGAATTATTTTGGATTTTGTTGAGTATTTTTGTTGTAGGATCTATATTTGAGTAAATTTAGATGAAAATAACGACAATTTTTTGGATTGTGAAAAAAATTTTTGTTGGAAGTGTCAAATTTTAATAAATTTATTTGAAACCAAATTCGATTTTTTGGATTTTCTTGAGTATTTTTGTTGTAGGATCTACAATTGAGAAAATTTAGATGAAAATAACTTCTATTTCTTGGATTTTGTCACGATTTTTGTCAAATTTTAATAAATTTATTTGAAATTAACTTGGATAATTTTGGAATTTGTTGAGTATTTTTGTTGTAGGATCAATATTTCGGTAAATTTAGATGAAAATATCTTCAATTTTTAGGATTGTGAAAAAAATTTTAGTTGGAAGTGTCAAATTTTAATAAATTTATTTCAAATCAACTTGAATTATTTTGGATTTTGTTGAGTATTTTTGTTGTAGGATCTATATTTGAGTAAATTTAGATGAAAATAACTTCGATTTTTTGGATTTTGTCACGATTTTTGTCAAATTTTAATAAATTTATTTGAAATCAACTTGGATAATTTTGGAATTTGTTGAGTATTTTTGTTGTAGGATCAATATTTGGGTAAATTTAGATGAAAATATCTTCAATTTTTAGGATTGTGAAAAAAATTTTAGTTGGAAGTGTCAAATTTTAATAAATTTATTTGAAATCAACTTGAATTATTTTGGATTTTGTTGAGAATTTTTGTTGTAGGATCTATATTTGAGTAAATTTAGATGAAAATAACTTCAATTTTGTGGATTGTGAAAAAAGTTTTAGTTGGAAGTGTCAAATTTTAATAAATTTATTTGAAACCAAATTCGATTTTTTGGATTTTCTTGAGTATTTTTGTTGTAGGATCTACAATTGAGTAAATTTAGATGAAAATAACTTCGATTTTTTGGATTTTGTCACGATTTTTGTCAAATTTTAATAAATTTATTTGAAATCAACTTGGATAATTTTGGAATTTGTTGAGTATTTTTGTTGTAGGATCAATATTTGGGTAAATTTAGATGAAAATATCTTCAATTTTTAGGATTGTGAAAAAAATTTTAGTTGGAAGTGTCAAATTTTAATAAATTTATTTGAAATCAACTTGAATTATTTTGGATTTTGTTGAGTATTTTTGTTGTAGGATCTATATTTGAGTAAATTTAGATGAAAATATCTTCAATTTTTAGGATTGTGAAAAAAAATTTAGTTGGAAGTGTCAAATTTTAATAAATTTATTTTAAACCAACTTCGATTTTTTGGATTTTCTTGAGTATTTTTGTTGTAGGATCTACAATTGAGTAAATTTAAATGAAAATAACTTCGATTTTTTGGATTTTGTCACGATTTTTGTCAAATTTTAATAAATTTATTTGAAATCAACTTGGGTAATTTTGGAATTTGTTGAGTATTTTTGTTGTAGGATCAATATTTGGGTAAATTTAGATGAAAATATCTTCAATTTTTTGGATTGTGAAAAAAATTTTAGTTGGAAGTGTCAAATTTTAATAAATTTATTTGAAATCAACTTGAATTATTTTGGATTTGGTTGAGTATTTTTGTTGTAGGATCTATATTTGAGTAAATTTAGATGAAAATAACTTCAATTTTGTGGATTGTGAAAAAAGTTTTAGTTGGAAGTGTCAAATTTTAATAAATTTATTTGAAACCAACTTGAATTATTTTGGATTTTGTTGAGTATTTTTGTTGTAGGATCTATATTTGAGTAAATTTAGATGAAAATAACGACAATTTTTTGGATTGTGAAAAAAATTTTTGTTGGAAGTGTCAAATTTTAATAAATTTATTTGAAACCAAATTCGATTTTTTGGATTTTCTTGAGTATTTTTGTTGTAGGATCTACAATTGAGAAAATTTAGATGAAAATAACTTCTATTTCTTGGATTTTGTCACGATTTTTGTCAAATTTTAATAAATTTATTTGAAATCAACTTGGATAATTTTGGAATTTGTTGAGTATTTTTGTTGTAGGATCAATATTTCGGTAAATTTAGATGAAAATATCTTCAATTTTTAGGATTGTGAAAAAAATTTTAGTTGGAAGTGTCAAATTTTAATAAATTTATTTCAAATCAACTTGAATTATTTTGGATTTTGTTGAGTATTTTTGTTGTAGGATCTATATTTGAGTAAATTTAGATGAAAATAACTTCGATTTTTTGGATTTTGTCACGATTTTTGTCAAATTTTAATAAATTTATTTGAAATCAACTTGGATAATTTTGGAATTTGTTGAGTATTTTTGTTGTAGGATCAATATTTGGGTAAATTTAGATGAAAATATCTTCAATTTTTAGGATTGTGAAAAAAATTTTAGTTGGAAGTGTCAAATTTTAATAAATTTATTTGAAATCAACTTGAATTATTTTGGATTTTGTTGAGAATTTTTGTTGTAGGATCTATATTTGAGTAAATTTAGATGAAAATAACTTCAATTTTGTGGATTGTGAAAAAAGTTTTAGTTGGAAGTGTCAAATTTTAATAAATTTATTTGAAACCAAATTCGATTTTTTGGATTTTCATGAGTATTTTTGTTGTAGGATCTACAATTGAGTAAATTTAGATGAAAATAACTTCGATTTTTTGGATTTTGTCACGATTTTTGTCAAATTTTAATAAATTTATTTGAAATCAACTTGGATAATTTTGGAATTTGTTGAGTATATTTGTTGTAGGATCAATATTTGGGTAAATTTAGATGAAAATATCTTCAATTTTTAGGATTGTGAAAAAAATTTTAGTTGAAGTGTCAAATTTTAATAAATTTATTTGAAATCAACTTGAATTATTTTGGATTTTGTTGAGTATTTTTGTTGTAGGATCTATATTTGAGTAAATTTAGATGAAAATATCTTCAATTTTTAGGATTGTGAAAAAAAATTTAGTTGGAAGTGTCAAATTTTAATAAATTTATTTTAAACCAACTTCGATTTTTTGGATTTTCTTGAGTATTTTTGTTGTAGGATCTACAATTGAGTAAATTTAAATGAAAATAACTTCGATTTTTTGGATTTTGTCACGATTTTTGTCAAATTTTAATAAATTTATTTGAAATCAACTTGGGTAATTTTGGAATTTGTTGAGTATTTTTGTTGTAGGATCAATATTTGGGTAAATTTAGATGAAAATATCTTCAATTTTTTGGATTGTGAAAAAAATTTTAGTTGGAAGTGTCAAATTTTAATAAATTTATTTGAAATCAACTTGAATTATTTTGGATTTGGTTGAGTATTTTTGTTGTAGGATCTATATTTGAGTAAATTTAGATGAAAATAACTTCAATTTTGTGGATTGTGAAAAAAATTTTACTTGGAAGTGTCAAATTTTAATAAATTTATTTGAAATCAACTTGGATAATTTTGGAATTTGTTGAGTATTTTTGTTGTAGGATCAATGTTTGGGTAAATTTAGATGAAAATATCTTCCATTTTTAGGATTGTGAAAAAAATTTTAGTTGGAAGTGTCAAATTTTAATAAATTTATTTGAAATCAACTTGAATTATTTTGGATTTTGTTGAGTATTTTTGTTGTAGGATCTATATTTGAGTAAATTTAGATGAAAATAACTTCAATTTAGTGGATTGTGAAAAAAGTTTTAGTTGGAAGTGTCAAATTTTAATAAATTTATTTGAAACCAAATTTGATTTTTTGGATTTTCTTGAGTATTTTTGTTGTAGGATCTACAATTGAGTAAATTTAGATGAAAATAACTTCGATTTTTTGGATTTTGTCACGATTTTTGTCAAATTTTAATAAATTTATTTGAAATCAACTTGGATAATTTTGGAATTTGTTGAGTATTTTTGTTGTAAGATCTATATATGAGTAAATTTAGATGAAAATATCTTCAATTTATAGGATTGTGAAAAAAATTTTAGTTGGAAGTGTCAAATTTTAATAAATTTATTTGAAACCAACTTGAATTATTTTGGATTTTGTTTAGTATTTTTGTTGTAGGATCTATATTTGAGTAAATTTAGATGAAAATAACTTCAATTTTGTGGATTGTGAAAAAAGTTTTAGTTGGAAGTGTCAAATTTTAATAAATTTATTTGAAACCAAATTCGATTTTTTGGATTTTCTTGAGTATTTTTGTTGTAGGATCAATATTTGGGTAAATTTAGATGAAAATATCTTCAATTTTTAGGATTGTGAAAAAAATTTTAGTTGGAAGTGTCAAATTTTATTAAATTTATTTGAAATCAACTTGAATTATTTTGGATTTTGTTGAGTATTTTTGTTGTAGGATCTATATTTGAGTAAATTTAGATGAAAATAACTTCAATTTTGTGGATTGTGAAAAAAATTTTACTTGGAATTGTCAAATTTTAATAAATTTATTTGAAACCAACTTGAATTATTTTGGATTTTGTTGAGTATTTTTGTTGTAGGATCTATATTTGAGTAAATTTAGATGAAAATAACGACAATTTTTTGGATTGTGAAAAAAATTTTTGTTGGAAGTGTCAAATTTTAATAAATTTATTTGAAACCAAATTCGATTTTTTGGATTTTCTTGAGTATTTTTGTTGTAGGATCTACAATTGAGAAAATTTAGATGAAAATAACTTCTATTTCTTGGATTTTGTCACGATTTTTGTCAAATTTTAATAAATTTATTTGAAATCAACTTGGATAATTTTGGAATTTGTTGAGTATTTTTGTTGTAGGATCAATATTTCGGTAAATTTAGATGAAAATATCTTCAATTTTTAGGATTGTGAAAAAAATTTTAGTTGGAAGTGTCAAATTTTAATAAATTTATTTCAAATCAACTTGGATAATTTTGGAATTTGTTGAGTATTTTTGTTGTAGGATCAATGTTTGGGTAAATTTAGATGAAAATATCTTCCATTTTTAGGATTGTGAAAAAAATTTTAGTTGGAAGTGTCAAATTTTAATAAATTTATTTGAAATCAACTTGAATTATTTTGGATTTTGTTGAGTATTTTTGTTGTAGGATCTATATTTGAGTAAATTTAGATGAAAATAACTTCAATTTAGTGGATTGTGAAAAAAGTTTTAGTTGGAAGTGTCAAATTTTAATAAATTTATTTGAAACCAAATTTGATTTTTTGGATTTTCTTGAGTATTTTTGTTGTAGGATCTACAATTGAGTAAATTTAGATGAAAATAACTTCGATTTTTTGGATTTTGTCACGATTTTTGTCAAATTTTAATAAATTTATTTGAAATCAACTTGGATAATTTTGGAATTTGTTGAGTATTTTTGTTGTAGGATCAATATTTGGGTAAATTTAGATGAAAATATCTTCAATTTTTAGGATTGTGAAAAAAATTTTAGTTGGAAGTGTCAAATTTTAATACATTTATTTGAAATCAACTGGAATTATTTTGGATTTTGTTGAGTATTTTTGTTGTAGGATCTACAATTGAGTAAATTTAGATGAAAATAACTTCGATTTTTTGGATTTTGTCACGATTTTTGTCAAATTTTAATAAATTTATTTGAAATCAACTTGGATAATTTTGGAATTTGTTGAGTATTTTTATTGTAGGATCAATATTTGGGTAAATGTAGATGAAAATATCTTCAATTTTTAGAATTGTGAAAAAAATTTTAGTTGGAAGTGTCAAATTTTAATAAATGTATTTGAAATCAACTTGAATTATTTTGGATTTTGTTGAGTATTTTTGTTGTAGGATCTATATTTGAGTAAATTTAGATGAAAATAACTTCAATTTTGTGGATTGTGAAAAAAATTTTTGTTGGAAGTGTCAAATTTTAATAAATTTATTTGAAACCAAATTCGATTTTTTGGATTTTCTTGAGTATTTTTTTGTAGGATCTACAATTGAGTAAATTTAGATGAAAATAACTTCGATTTTTTGGATTTTGTCACGATTTTTGTCAAATTTTAATAAATTTATTTGAAATCAACTTGGATAATTTTGGAATTTGTTGAGTATTTTTGTTGTAGGATCAATGTTTGGGTAAATTTAGATGAAAATATCTTCCATTTTTAGGATTGTGAAAAAAATTTTAGTTGGAAGTGTCAAATTTTAATAAATTTATTTGAAATCAACTTGAATTATTTTGGATTTTGTTGAGTATTTTTGTTGTAGGATCTATATTTGAGTAAATTTAGATGAAAATAACTTCAATTTAGTGGATTGTGAAAAAAGTTTTAGTTGGAAGTGTCAAATTTTAATAAATTTATTTGAAACCAAATTTGATTTTTTGGATTTTCTTGAGTATTTTTGTTGTAGGATCTACAATTGAGTAAATTTAGATGAAAATAACTTCGATTTTTTGGATTTTGTCACGATTTTTGTCAAATTTTAATAAATTTATTTGAAATCAACTTGGATAATTTTGGAATTTGTTGAGTATTTTTGTTGTAGGATCAATATTTGGGTAAATTTAGATGAAAATATCTTCAATTTTTAGGATTGTGAAAAAAATTTTAGTTGGAAGTGTCAAATTTTAATAAATTTATTTGAAATCAACTTGAATTATTTTGGATTTTGTTGAGTATTTTTGTTGTAGGATCTATATTTGAGTAAATTTAGATGAAAATAACTTCAATTTTGTGGATTGTGAAAAAAATTTTGGTTGGAAGTGTCAAATTTTAATAAATTTATTGGAAACCAAATTCGATTTTTTGGATTTTCTTGAGTATTTTTGTTGTAGGATCTACAATTGAGTAAATTTAGATGAAAATAACTTCGATTTTTTGGATTTTGTCACGATTTTGTCAAATTTTAATAAATTTATTTGAAATTAACTTGGATAATTTTGGAATTTGTTGAGTATTTGTGTTGTAAGATCTATATATGAGTAAATTTAGATGAAAATATCTTCAATTTATAGGATTGTGAAAAAAATTTTAGTTGGAAGTGTCAAATTTTAATAAATTTATTTGAAACCAACTTGAATTATTTTGGATTTTGTTTAGTATTTTTGTTGTAGGATCTATATTTGAGTAAATTTAGATGAAAATAACTTCAATTTTGTGGATTGTGAAAAAAGTTTTAGTTGGAAGTGTCAAATTTTAATAAATTTATTTGAAACCAAATTCGATTTTTTGGATTTTCTTGAGTATTTTTGTTGTAGGATCAATATTTGGGTAAATTTAGATGAAAATATCTTCAATTTTTAGGATTGTGAAAAAAATTTTAGTTGGAAGTGTCAAATTTTATTAAATTTATTTGAAATCAACTTGAATTATTTTGGATTTTGTTGAGTATTTTTGTTGTAGGATCTATATTTGAGTAAATTTAGATGAAAATAACTTCAATTTTGTGGATTGTGAAAAAAATTTTACTTGGAATTGTCAAATTTTAATAAATTTATTTGAAACCAACTTGAATTATTTTGGATTTTGTTGAGTATTTTTGTTGTAGGATCTATATTTGAGTAAATTTAGATGAAAATAACGACAATTTTTTGGATTGTGAAAAAAATTTTTGTTGGAAGTGTCAAATTTTAATAAATTTATTTGAAACCAAATTCGATTTTTTGGATTTTCTTGAGTATTTTTGTTGTAGGATCTACAATTGAGAAAATTTAGATGAAAATAACTTCTATTTCTTGGATTTTGTCACGATTTTTGTCAAATTTTAATAAATTTATTTGAAATCAACTTGGATAATTTTGGAATTTGTTGAGTATTTTTGTTCTAGGATCAATATTTCGGTAAATTTAGATGAAAATATCTTCAATTTTTAGGATTGTGAAAAAAATTTTAGTTGGAAGTGTCAAATTTTAATAAATTTATTTCAAATCAACTTGAATTATTTTGGATTTTGTTGAGTATTTTTGTTGTAGGATCTATATTTGAGTAAATTTAGATGAAAATAACTTCGATTTTTTGGATTTTGTCACGATTTTTGTCAAATTTTAATAAATTTATTTGAAATCAACTTGGATAATTTTGGAATTTGTTGAGTATTTTTGTTGTAGGATCAATATTTGGGTAAATTTAGATGAAAATATCTTCAATTTTGTGGATTGTGAAAAAAATTTTACTTGGAATTGTCAAATTTTAATAAATTTATTTGAAACCAACTTGAATTATTTTGGATTTTGTTGAGTATTTTTGTTGTAGGATCTATATTTGAGTAAATTTAGATGAAAATAACGACAATTTTTTGGATTGTGAAAAAAATTTTTGTTGGAAGTGTCAAATTTTAATAAATTTATTTGAAACCAAATTCGATTTTTTGGATTTTCTTGAGTATTTTTGTTGTAGGATCTACAATTGAGAAAATTTAGATGAAAATAACTTCTATTTCTTGGATTTTGTCACGATTTTTGTCAAATTTTAATAAATTTATTTGAAATCAACTTGGATAATTTTGGAATTTGTTGAGTATTTTTGTTGTAGGATCAATATTTCGGTAAATTTAGATGAAAATATCTTCAATTTTTAGGATTGTGAAAAAAATTTTAGTTGGAAGTGTCAAATTTTAATAAATTTATTTCAAATCAACTTGAATTATTTTGGATTTTGTTGAGTATTTTTGTTGTAGGATCTATATTTGAGTAAATTTAGATGAAAATAACTTCGATTTTTTGGATTTTGTCACGATTTTTGTCAAATTTTAATAAATTTATTTGAAATCAACTTGGATAATTTTGGAATTTGTTGAGTATTTTTGTTGTAGGATCAATATTTGGGTAAATTTAGATGAAAATATCTTCAATTTTTAGGATTGTGAAAAAAATTTTAGTTGGAAGTGTCAAATTTTAATAAATTTATTTGAAATCAACTTGAATTATTTTGGATTTTGTTGAGTATTTTTGTTGTAGGATCTATATTTGAGTAAATTTAGATGAAAATAACTTCAATTTTGTGGATTGTGAAAAAAAATTTTGTTGGAAGTGTCAAATTTTAATAAATTTATTTGAAACCAAATTCGATTTTTTGGATTTTCTTGAGTATTTTTGTTGTAGGATCTACAATTGAGTAAATTTAGATGAAAATAACTTCGAATTTTCGATTTTGTCACGATTTTTGTCAAATTTTAATAAATTTTTTTGAAATCAACTTGGATAATTTTGGAATTTGTTGAGTATTTTTGTTGTAGGATCAATATTTGGGTAAATTTAGATGAAAATATTTTCAATTTTTAGGATTGTGAAAAAAATTTTAGTTGGAAGTGTCAAATTTTAATAAATTTATTTGAAATCAACTTGAATTATTTTGGATTTTGTTGAGTATTTTTATTGTAGGATCTATATTTGAGTAAATTTAGATGAAAATAACTTCAATTTTGTGGATTGTGAAAAAAATTTTACTTGGAAGTGTCAAATTTTAATAAATTTATTTGAAACCAAATTCGATTTTTTGGATTTTCTTGAGTATTTTTGTTGTAGGATCTACAATTGAGTAAATTTAGATGAAAATAACTTCGATTTTTTGGATTTTGTCACGATTTTTGTCAAATTTTAATAAAATTATTTGAAATCAACTTGGATAATTTTGGAATTTGTTGAGTATTTTTATTGTAGGATCAATATTTGGGTAAATGTAGATGAAAATATCTTCAATTTTTAGGATTGTGAAAAAAATTTTAGTTGGAAGTGTCAAATTTTAATAAATGTATTTGAAATCAACTTGAATTATTTTGGATTTGGTTGAGTATTTTTGTTGTAGGATCTATATTTGAGTAAATTTAGATGAAAATAACTTCAATTTTGTGGATTGTGAAAAAAAATTTTGTTGGAAGTGTCAAATTTTAATAAATTTATTTGAAACCAAATTCGATTTTTTGGATTTTCTTGAGTATTTTTTTGTAGGATCTACAATTGAGTAAATTTAGATGAAAATAACTTCGATTTTTTGGATTTTGTCACGATTTTTGTCAAATTTTAATAAATTTATTTGAAATCAACTTGGATAATTTTGGAATTTGTTGAGTATTTTTGTTGTAGGATCAATGTTTGGGTAAATTTAGATGAAAATATCTTCAATTTTTAGGATTGTGAAAAAAATTTTAGTTGGAAGTGTCAAATTTTAATAAATTTATTTGAAACCAAATTCGATTTTTTGGATTTTCTTGAGTATTTTTGTTGTAGGATCTACAATTGAGAAAATTTAGATGAAAATAACTTCTATTTCTTGGATTTTGTCACGATTTTTGTCAAATTTTAATAAATTTATTTGAAATCAACTTGGATAATTTTGGAATTTGTTGAGTATTTTTGTTGTAGGATCAATATTTGGGTAAATTTAGATGAAAATATCTTCAATTTTTAGGATTGTGAAAAAAATTTTAGTTGGAAGTGTCAAATTTTAATAAATTTATTTCAAATCAACTTGAATTATTTTGGATTTTGTTGAGAATTTTTGTTGTAGGATCTATATTTGAGTAAATTTAGATGAAAATAACTTCAATTTTGTGGATTGTGAAAAAAGTTTTAGTTGGAAGTGTCAAATTTTAATAAATTTATTTGAAACCAAATTCGATTTTTTGGATTTTCTTGAGTATTTTTGTTGTAGGATCTACAATTGTGTAAATTTAGATGAAAAAACTTCGATTTTTTGGATCTTGTCACGATTTTTGTCAAATTTTAATAAATTTATTTGAAATCAACTTGGATAATTTTGGAATTTGTTGAGTATTTTTGTTGTAGGATCAATATTTGGGTAAATTTAGATGAAAATATCTTCAATTTTTAGGATTGTGAAAAAAATTTTAGTTGGAAGTGTCAAATTTTAATAAATTTATTTGAAATCAACTTGAATTATTTGGGATTTTGTTGAGTATTTTTGTTGTAGGATCTATATTTGAGTAAATTTAGATGAAAATAACTTCAATTTTGTGGATTGTGAAAAAAGTTTTAGTTGGAAGTGTCAAATTTTAATAAATTTATTTGAAACCAAATTCGATTTTTTTGGATTTTCTTGAGCATTTTTGTTGTAGGATCTACAATTGAGTAAATTTAGATGAAAATAACTTCGATTTTTTGGATTTTGTCACGATTTTTGTCAAATTTTAATAAATTTATTTGAAATCAACTTGGATAATTTTGGAATTTGTTGAGTATTTTTGTTGTAGGATCAATATTTGGGTAAATTTAGATGAAAATATCTTCAATTTTTAGGATTGTGAAAAAAATTTTTGTTGGAAATGTCAAATTTTAATAAATTTATTTGAAATCAACTTGAATTATTTTGGATTTTGTTGAGTATTTTTGTTGTAGGATCTATATTTGAGTAAATTTAGATGAAAATAACTTCAATTTTGTGGATTGTGAGAAAAAATTTTGTTGGAAGTGTCAAATTTTAATAAATTTATTTGAAACCATATTCGATTTTTTGGATTTTCTTGAGTATTTTTGTTGTAGGATCTACAATTGGGTAAATTTAGATGAAAATAACTCCGATTTTTTGGATTTTGTCACAATTTTTGACAAATTTTAATAAATTTATTTGAAATCAACTTGGGTAATTTTGGAATTTGTTGAGTATTTTTGTTGTAGGATCAATATTTGGGTAAATGTAGATGAAAATATCTTCAATTTTTAGGATTGTGAAAAAAATTTTAGTTGGAAGTGTCAAATTTTAATAAATGTATTTGAAATCAACTTGAATTATTTTGGATTTTGTTGAGTATTTTTGTTGTAGGATCTATATTTGAGTAAATTTAGATGAAAATAACGACAATTTTTTGGATTGTGAAAAAAAATTTTGTTGGAAGTGTCAAATTTTAATAAATTTATTTGAAACCAAATTCGATTTTTTGGATTTTCTTGAGTATTTTTGTTGTAGGATCTACAATTGAGAAAATTTAGATGAAAATAACTTCTATTTCTTGGATTTTGTCACGATTTTTGTCAAATTTTAATAAATTTATTTGAAATCAACTTGGATAATTTTGGAATTTGTTGAGTATTTTTGTTGTAGGATCAATATTTCGGTAAATTTAGATGAAAATATCTTCAATTTTTAGGATTGTGAAAAAAATTTTAGTTGGAAGTGTCAAATTTTAATAAATTTATTTCAAATCAACTTGAATTATTTTGGATTTTGTTGAGAATTTTTGTTGTAGGATCTATATTTGAGTAAATTTAGATGAAAATAACTTCAATTTTGTGGATTGTGAAAAAAGTTTTAGTTGGAAGTGTCAAATTTTAATAAATTTATTTGAAACCAAATTCGATTTTTTGGATTTTCTTGAGTATTTTTGTTGTAGGATCTACAATTGAGTAAATTTAGATGAAAATAACTTCGATTTTTTGGATTTTGTCACGATTTTTGTCAAATTTTAATAAATTTATTTGAAATCAACTTGGATAATTTTGGAATTTGTTGAGTATTTTTGTGGTAGGATCAATATTTGGGTAAATTTAGATGAAAATATCTTCAATTTTTAGGATTGTGAAAAAAATTTTAGTTGGAAGTGTCAAATTTTAATAAATTTATTTGAAATCAACTTGAATTATTTTGGATTTTGTTGAGTATTTTTGTTGTAGGATCTATATTTGAGTAAATTTAGAAGAAAATAACTTCAATTTTGTGGATTGTGAAAAAAATTTTGTTGGAAGTGTCAAATTTTAATAAATTTATTGGAAACCAAATTCGATTTTTTGGATTTTCTTGAGTATTTTTGTTGTAGGATCTACAATTGAGTAAATTTAGATGAAAATAACTTCGATTTTTTGGATTTTGTCACGTTTTTGTCAAATTTTAATAAATTTATTTGAAATCAACTTGGATAATTTTGGAATTTGTTGAGTATTTTTGTTGTAAGATCTATATTTGAGTAAATTTAGATGAAAATATCTTCAATTTATAGGATTGTGAAAAAAATTTTAGTTGGAAGTGTCAAATTTTAATAAATGTATTTGAAATCAACTTGAATTATTTTGGATTTTGTTGAGTATTTTTGTTGTAGGATCTATATTTGAGTAAATTTAGATGAAAATATCTTCAATTTTTAGGATTGTGAAAAAAAATTTAGTTGGAAGTGTCAAATTTTAATAAATTTATTTTAAACCAACTTCGATTTTTTGGATTTTCTTGAGTATTTTTGTTGTAGGATCTACAATTGAGTAAATTTAAATGAAAATAACTTCGATTTTTTGGATTTTGTCACGATTTTTGTCAAATTTTAATAAATTTATTTGAAATCAACTTGGGTAATTTTGGAATTTGTTGAGTATTTTTGTTGTAGGATCAATATTTGGGTAAATTTAGATGAAAATATCTTCAATTTTTTGGATTGTGAAAAAAATTTTAGTTGGAAGTGTCAAATTTTAATAAATTTATTTGAAATCAACTTGAATTATTTTGGATTTGGTTGAGTATTTTTGTTGTAGGATCTATATTTGAGTAAATTTAGATGAAAATAACTTCAATTTTGTGGATTGTGAAAAAAGTTTTAGTTGGAAGTGTCAAATTTTAATAAATTTATTTGAAACCAAATTCGATTTTTTGGATTTTTTGGAGTATTTTTGTTGTAGGATCTACAATTGAGTAAATTTAGATGAAAATAACTTCGATTTTTTGGATTTTGTCACGATTTTTGTCAAATTTTAATAAATTTATTTGAAATCAACTTGGATAATTTTGGAATTTGTTGAGTATTTTTGTTGTAGGATCAATATTTCGGTAAATTTAGATGAAAATATCTTCAATTTTTAGGATTGTGAAAAAAATTTTAGTTGGAAGTGTCAAATTTTAATAAATTTATTTCAAATCAACTTGAATTATTTTGGATTTTGTTGAGAATTTTTGTTGTAGGATCTATATTTGAGTAAATTTAGATGAAAATAACTTCAATTTTGTGGATTGTGAAAAAAGTTTTAGTTGGAAGTGTCAAATTTTAATAAATTTATTTGAAACCAAATTCGATTTTTGGGATTTTCTTGAGTATTTTTGTTGTAGGATCTACAATTGAGTAAATCTAGATGAAAATAACTTCGATTTTTTGGATTTTGTCACGATTTTTGTCAAATTTTAATAAATTTATTTGAAATCAACTTGGATAATTTTGGAATTTGTTGAGTATTTTTGTGGTAGGATCAATATTTGGGTAAATTTAGATGAAAATATCTTCAATTTTTAGGATTGTGAAAAAAATTTTAGTTGGAAGTGTCAAATTTTAATAAATTTATTTGAAATCAACTTGAATTATTTTGGATTTTGTTGAGTATTTTTGTTGTAGGATCTATATTTGAGTAAATTTAGATGAAAATAACTTCAATTTTGTGGATTGTGAAAAAAATTTTGTTGGAAGTGTCAAATTTTAATAAATTTATTGGAAACCAAATTCGATTTTTTGGATTTTCTTGAGTATTTTTGTTGTAGGATCTACAATTGAGTAAATTTAGATGAAAATAACTTCGATTTTTTGGATTTTGTCACGATTTTGTCAAATTTTAATAAATTTATTTGAAATCAACTTGGATAATTTTGGAATTTGTTGAGTATTTTTGTTGTAAGATCTATATTTGAGTAAATTTAGATGAAAATATCTTCAATTTATAGGATTGTGAAAAAAATTTTAGTTGGAAGTGTCAAATTTTAATAAATGTATTTGAAATCAACTTGAATTATTTTGGATTTTGTTGAGTATTTTTGTTGTAGGATCTGTATTTGAGTAAATTTAGATGAAAATAACTTCAATTTTGTGGATTGTGAAAAAAGTTTTAGTTGGAAGTGTCAAATTTTAATAAATTTATTTGAAACCAAATTCGATTTTTTGGATTTTCTTGAGTATTTTTGTTGTAGGATCTACAATTGTGTAAATTTAGATGAAAAAACTTCGATTTTTTGGATTTTGTCACGATTTTTGTCAAATTTTAATAAATTTATTTGAAATCAACTTGGATAATTTTGGAATTTGTTGAGTATTTTTGTTGTAGGATCAATATTTGGGTAAATTTAGATGAAAATATCTTCAATTTTTAGGATTGTGAAAAAAATTTTAGTTGGAAGTGTCAAATTTTAATAAATTTATTTGAAATCAACTTGAATTATTTGGGATTTTGTTGAGTATTTTTGTTGTAGGATCTATATTTGAGTAAATTTAGATGAAAATAACTTCAATTTTGTGGATTGTGAAAAAAGTTTTAGTTGGAAGTGTCAAATTTTAATAAATTTATTTGAAACCAAATTCGATTTTTTGGATTTTCTTGAGTATTTTTGTTGTAGGATCTACAATTGAGTAAATTTAGATGAAAATAACTTCGATTTTTTGGATTTTGTCACGATTTTTGTCAAATTTTAATAAATTTATTTGAAATCAACTTGGATAATTTTGGAATTTGTTGAGTATTTTTGTTGTAGGATCAATATTTGGGTAAATTTAGATGAAAATATCTTCAATTTTTAGGATTGTGAAAAAAATTTTAGTTGGAAATGTCAAATTTTAATAAATTTATTTGAAATCAACTTGAATTATTTTGGATTTTGTTGAGTATTTTTGTTGTAGGATCTATATTTGAGTAAATTTAGATGAAAATAACTTCAATTTTGTGGATTGTGAGAAAAAATTTTGTTGGAAGTGTCAAATTTTAATAAATTTATTTGAAACCATATTCGATTTTTTGGATTTTCTTGAGTATTTTTGTTGTAGGATCTACAATTGGGTAAATTTAGATGAAAATAACTCCGATTTTTTGGATTTTGTCACGATTTTTGACAAATTTTAATAAATTTATTTGAAATCAACTTGGGTAATTTTGGAATTTGTTGAGTATTTTTGTTGTAGGATCAATATTTGGGTAAATGTAGATGAAAATATCTTCAATTTTTAGGATTGTGAAAAAAATTTTAGTTGGAAGTGTCAAATTTTAATAAATGTATTTGAAATCAACTTGAATTATTTTGGATTTTGTTGAGTATTTTTGTTGTAGGATCTATATTTGAGTAAATTTAGATGAAAATAGCATCAATTTTGTGGATTGTGAAAAAAATTTTAGTTGGAACTGTCAAATTTTAATAAATTTATTTGAAACCAAATTCGATTTTTTGGATTTTCTTGAGTATTTTTGTTGTAGGATCTACAATTGAGTAAATTTAGATGAAAATAACTTCGATTTCTTGGATTTTGTCACGATTTTTGTCAAATTTTAATAAATTTATTTGAAATCAACTTAAATAATTTTGGAATTTGTTGAGTATTTTTATTGTAGGATCAATATTTGGGTAAATGTAGATGAAAATATCTTCAATTTTTAGGATTGTGAAAAAAATTTTAGTTGGAAGTGTCAAATTTTAATAAATTTATTTGAAATCAACTTGAATTATTTTGGATTTTGTTGAGTATTTTTGTTGTAGGATCTATATTTGAGTAAATTTAGATGAAAATATCTTCAATTTTTAGGATTGTGAAAAAAAATTTAGTTGGAAGTGTCAAATTTTAATAAATTTATTTTAAACCAACTTCGATTTTTTGTATTTTCTTGAGTATTTTTGTTGTAGGATCTACAATTGAGTAAATTTAGATGAAATTAACTTCGATTTTTTTGATTTTGTCACGATTTTGTCAAATTTTAATAAATTTATTTGAAATCAACTTGGATAATTTTGGAATTTGTTGAGTATTTTTGTTGTAAGATCTATATTTGAGTAAATTTAGATGAAAATATCTTCAATTTATAGGATTGTGAAAAAAATTTTAGTTGGAAGTGTCAAATTTTAATAAATTTATTTGAAACCAAATTCGATTTTTTGGATTTTCTTGAGTATTTTTGTTGTAGGATCTACAATTGAGTAATTTTGATGAAAATAACTTCGATTTTTTTGATTTTGTCACGATTTTTGTCAAATTTTAATAAATTTATTTGAAATCAACTTGGATAATTTTGGAATTTGTTGAGTATTTTTGTTGTAGGATCAATATTTGGGTAAATTTAGATGAAAATATCTTCAATTTTTAGGATTGTGAAAAAAATTTTAGTTGGAAGTGTCAAATTTTAATAAATTTATTTGAAATCAACTTGAATTATTTTGGATTTTGTTGAGTATTTTTGTTGTAGGATCTATATTTGAGTAAATTTAGATGAAAATAACTTCAATTTTGTGGATTGTGAGAAAAAATTTTGTTGGAAGTGTCAAATTTTAATAAATTTATTTGAAACCATATTCGATTTTTTGGATTTTCTTGAGTATTTTTGTTGTAGGATCTACAATTGGGTAAATTTAGATGAAAATAACTCCGATTTTTTGGATTTTGTCACGATTTTTGACAAATTTTAATAAATTTATTTGAAATCAACTTGGGTAATTTTGGAATTTGTTGAGTATTTTTGTTGTAGGATCAATATTTGGGTAAATGTAGATGAAAATATCTTCAATTTTTAGGATTGTGAAAAAAATTTTAGTTGGAAGTGTCAAATTTTAATAAATGTATTTGAAATCAACTTGAATTATTTTGGATTTTGTTGAGTATTTTTGTTGTAGGATCTATATTTGAGTAAATTTAGATGAAAATAGCATCAATTTTGTGGATTGTGAAAAAAATTTTAGTTGGAAGTGTCAAATTTTAATAAATTTATTTGAAACCAAATTCGATTTTTTGGATTTTCTTGAGTATTTTTGTTGTAGGATCTACAATTGAGTAAATTTAGATGAAAATAACTTCGATTTCTTGGATTTTGTCACGATTTTTGTCAAATTTTAATAAATTTATTTGAAATCTGTGGGGTAGACGACAAGATAAATCACTCTTTATGGATATAAGATGTATTTAATATGAAAATATATAAATGAAAGATTACACATTGATAACATAACCTCTTTCACGCGACTATGCCATTATACCAGAACGTGCGCAACGACTCACTACTACGCCGTGGTTCCCCACGCCATCACGCGGCCTCCAAGCGTGCCAACTCCTGGCAACAAAAACAACCTCACACTCACCCCCTTTGTTTTTATTGCTTCCCATTCATCATAAAAACTTTTACATTTCCTAGCAGATTCGATCCACTCAGTGCCTTAGTCAAACAGTCAGTAGTCATTTGCTTACCCGGTACATGTACTATATCAAAGTTCTCAATTTTTGCAGCCTCTCTAACATAATGACACCTTCTGTTTAACAATTTCGACTTACTTTTAAAGTTTCCGCCATTTGCTAACTTTACCACATTCAAATTGTCACATTTCAACACCTTTTTCAGTCCCTTTCCCAGTCCAATCTCTTTTAATAGATCATTACACCGCACTATCTCCTTCACTCCTTCCAGCACAGCCTCTAGTTCGCTCTCCGTCGAAGATAATGCAACCCTTGTTTGCTTTTTGCTTCTCCAATGTATCAAATCCCCATTTCTATATAATAACATTCCTGTGAAGGATTTCGCGTCTTCCGTGCTATCCCATGACGCATCTGTTTCACATGTGATTTCTTCGGTGTTGTTTCCGTTTCCAAATTTCAGGCGGTAGTCAATTGTCCCTTTTAAATATCTTAGAATTCTCTTCAAAGCTGACATATGTAGCACTTTGGGGTTGTTATTGAATTGCGAAAGACAACTCACCGCAAATGATATATCTGGTCTTGCATAAACACATAAGTACATAAGTCTTCCCATTAATTCTTGATACTCTACCGGATTGCACTCTTTACTTTCTTCATGGTCTTCCAGTTTTTGATTTACATCCATCGGCGATGCTGTTACATTACTCTCTGTCATTCCGTATAGTTCTAACAGTTTCTCTATGTATTCTCTTAAGTGTACATAGATAATTCCTTCATCCTGTTCTATCTGCATACCTAAAACTGTTGTTGCCTCTCCTAAAATCTTTATATCTATTAGTTCTCCTACCTTGTCCATATATTTCTTCTCATACTCATCGCTGCTAGAAACTATTATCATATCATCCACATGTATTCCACAATACAAAAAATCATTCTTTTCTCTTTTAAAAAATAAACACGGGTCCTCCTTCGATTGATTCAGTCCGTTTTTCAGCAACACCTCTGTAAGAAACTCATTCCAACACTTCCCCGCCTGTTTCAGTCCATAAACACTTTTCTTTAACCTGCAAACACAGTCTTTTTTCCTTTCGAATCCCCTTGGCAGCTCCATGTAGATTTCTTCCTTTAAATTTCCATGCAAGAACGCAGTTTTCACATCGTATAGTTTTATTTTTCGTTTTTCTCCAGCACACACGCTGAATAACAGCCTGACCGTCTCAACTCGAACAACCGGCGCGAACGTCTCTGTATAATCATATCCCGGACGCTGTCCACATCCTATGGCCACTAAACGCGCTTTATATTTTCGTTCTTTAGTATTGGGGTCCTCCTTAATGTTAAATATCCACTTACTATTAATTACCCTTTTTTCTTTAGGCCGAGAAACAATGTCCCACACGTCGTGTTTCTTCATGGAGTTAACCTCTTCATTCATGGCTTGTTTCCACTTGAACCAGCTATCCGATTCTTCAGCTTGTTTGATGTTCTTCGGTATTTCTTCACCTAACATTAACAATGCTAATTGCTTATCTTTCAATCTTTCTGATCTTCTGAATTCCCCTGGGAGTTCCTTTTGTTTCTCTTCCTCTTTCTCCAGATATCTTCGTGTCATCAATGCCTCTTTTGTCGTCCCTTTTGGTCGTCCTCTGTTCCTCGTTTGGGTAGGTTGTTCTTGTATTTCTATCCTCTCCTGGTTTTGTTCGTCCTCAATTTCGTATTCATTATGTACTTCATCCTCTTCATTTAAGCTTTCCGAATTTGCATCTTCGTATTCATCATCTTCTCCATCTGTTATCTCTTCTATAATTCTTTCACAGGGCTCAATCACCTTGCTTTCGTCTTCAAAATCTAATCCCACAATCACCAGATCTTCATCCACCTCAGATTCCCTTATTCCTTTTTTATTTAGCAATTCCGCTCCATTTTTACTCTCATCAAATTTCACGTCACAATCATTTCTCACTTTATCTGTTTCTGGTAAATATATTCTGTAGGTATTGTTGTTTCCATAACCTATAAAAATTCCTTTGAGGGTCTTAGCGTCAAATTTATTTCTTGACCCCTCTTTATTTAACAGATATGCAACACAGCCGAACCTTCTCATATAACTTATATTCGGTTTTTTTTCATGCCATAGTTCATAGGGCGTTCTTCCATGTACACTAGATCGTACTCTATTTCTTATATACGCCGCTGAACATACAGCCTCTGCCCAAAAATTCATGGGCAATTCAGAGTCTGACATTAATGATCTCGTCATCTCTATAACTGACCGGTTCGCCCTTTCAGCCACCCCATTGCATTGAGGCGTTCTTGCTGGGCTAAACTCATGCTTTATTCCTTTTTTTTCCAACCACATTCTTAAATCAATTCCAATAAATTCACCCCCATTATCCGAACGTAATGATTTTAGTTTCTTTTCAAACTGATTTTCTTTTAACACTATTAACTTCTTCAATTCTTTTTCCGCTTCATCTTTACCATTCAACAATGAAATGAACAACATTCTAGAATAATCATCGATGATTGTGAATATGTACCCTTTTCCTCCTTTTGACGTTGGTTTTATCGGTCCAATCAGGTCCATATGCCACAATTCCAGAGCACTGCTGGTTTTTCTGCTTCCTAATCTTGGGTGCACTTTCCTGCAAGCCTTTCCCTCTACACAACATTCACACTGTACAATCATTTTATTCTTGTCCTTCATTCCAATTACTAGCTCTTCTTTCTTCATTTCCTCTATAGCTCTCTTATTTATATGCCCCAGTCTGCGATGCCAGATGTCTTCATCCATTGTAACTGTTGCAACTTCATTGTCCATTATCATTGATTCTACGTAATAAGCATTACCTCTTCGCACTGCAATCATTTGTGCTGTACCTGTTTCATTGTATATCACTGCTCCTAATTTGTCAAATTTAACATTATAACCATAATCTGTGCATTTAGCAACAGACAATAAGTTTGTATTCAAATCTGGGACAAAAAGTACGTTATTTAATCTTACCCTATTTTCAATTTCTATTTGTTTCATCACAACCTCTCCTTTACCTTTGGAAACCAGTTTTCTCCCTTCTTTATCTGCCAATGTAATTTCTCTTTCTTCATCTTCAATCCTATCAAACATTGTTGTGTCGCAGGTCATATGGCTCGTGGACCCTGAGTCCAGTAACCATGTTGTATTCTTGACATTTGCGCCCCAAATGTCCTGTGGCCCATTTCTATTTGTTTTGTTCACAAACAAATAATCATTCACATTCCTAACAGCCTCAGTTTCATCATTAGACTTCATCATTGCTTCGCTTCTTCCTCGTCCACGTCCATTGTCTCTTCCATGATGATTCCATTGGTATCTTCCTCGTTGTCCTTTTCCGCGTAAAGGTTTATAACCTTTTGATTCCTTGCAATCTGATGAAATGTGACCAAAACCTTGACAGTTATAGCATTTTTGCTTAGCAAAACATTCACCAGACATATGGCCCCTCTTCCCACAGTTGTAACAGATAACCTCACTTTTTGACCTTTCTCGTGCCTTCCTTATATTTTCTTGATCTCTAGGCATCCTCTCTCCTTTCCTATTTTCTTGTCGGGATTCTTCCTGCTTCAACGCATATCTTATGTCATTTATAGTTACGTCCCTCTGATTTTCTAATATTCTTACATTTTGATCGAACTCGACTCTAAGGCCTTTCAAGATATACATTTTCAATTCATAATCCTCTATGAATTTTCCCAGTTGCGTACACTGGTTTCTCAATGCTTCAGCTCTGTTAATGAAACCATCTACGTTCTCTTCTCTCTTCATTCTCAAACTTGTCAATTCACTTAATGACCTCGCCTTTGTTTGTTCCGACTCAGCTGCCATATTATTTTTGATTGTGTTCCATAATTTATCCGCATTTCGTTCATTGCTATATCTTAATAACTGTGCTTTAGTCATTGTATTTATCATTATTGCTCTTGCGGCATGGTTGTCGTCGTCCCACGTGTTCCATTTCGTGAATTTCTCTGCATATCCTTCTTCTTCTTCTTCAGGTTTTCTTGGCTCTTTCACATCTATTACCTTTTTCCATAGCTTTTTTGCCCTTAGGATTCCCTCTATTTTTTCTTTCCAGAGGAAATAATTTTTATCATCAACTGGTTCTACTGTCGTCAAATTCCATCCGTCCGTCATTATGCCCTTTTTGTCTTTCACGCACGTGGCACACGTTTTTAGTATTTTTAAAAACTTTTTCTTATTCACGAATCTCTCAAACCACGGACCTCTGCTACCACATTGTGGGGTAGACGACAAGATAAATCACTCTTTATGGATATAAGATGTATTTAATATGAAAATATATAAATGAAAGATTACACATTGATAACATAACCTCTTTCACGCGACTATGCCATTATACCAGAACGTGCGCAACGACTCACTACTACGCCGTGGTTCCCCACGCCATCACGCGGCCTCCAAGCGTGCCAACTCCTGGCAACAAAAACAACCTCACAAAATCAACTTGGATAATTTTGGAATTTGTTGAGTATTTTTGTTGTAGGATCAATATTTGGGTAAATTTAGATGAAAATATCTTCAATTTTTAGGATTGTGAAAAAAATTTTAGTTGGAAGTGTCAAATTTTAATAAATTTATTTGAAATCAACTTGAATTATTTTGGATTTTGTTGAGTATTTTTGTTGTAGGATCTATATTTGAGTAAATTTAGATGAAAATAACGACAATTTTATGGATTGTGAAAAAAAATTTTGTTGGAAGTGTCAAATTTTAATAAATTTATTTGAAACCAACTTCGATTTTTTGAATTTTCTTGAGTATTTTTGTTGTAGGATCTACAATTGAGTAAATTTAGATGAAAATAACTTCGATTTTTTGGATTTTGTCACGATTTTTGTCAAATTTTAATAAATTTATTTGAAATCAACTTGGATAATTTTGGAATTTGTTGAGTATTTTTGTTGTAGGATCAATATTTGGGTAAATTTAGATGAAAATATCTTCAATTTTTAGGATTGTGAAAAAAATTTTAGTTGGAAGTGTCAAATTATAATAAATTTATTTGAAATCAACTTGAATTATTTTGGATTTTGTTGAGTATTTTTGTTGTAGGATCTATATTTGAGTAAGTTTAGATGAAAATAACGACAATTTTTTGGATTGTGAAAAAAATTTTTGTTGGAAGTGTCAAATTTTAATAAATTTATTTGAAACCAAATTCGATTTTTTGGATTTTCTTGAGTATTTTTGTTGTAGGATCTACAATTGAGAAAATTTAGATGAAAATAACTTCTATTTCTTGGATTTTGTCACGATTTTTGTCAAATTTTAATAAATTTATTTGAAATCAACTTGGATAATTTTGGAATTTGTTGAGTATTTTTGTTGTAGTGTCACGTCCCGGGTGAGGTTTTTTGGAACGGTGACTATAGGGAAGGAAAAGATCAGGCGCGAATCTATCATCCAGCACTCTGAAGGTTTGGAGGGAAAGTCAGGCGCGAATCTATCATCCGGCACACTGTGGGTTTAAGAGAATAGATCAGGCGCGAATCTATCATCCAGCACTCTGATGGTTTTGAGGGAGGACCAGGCGCGAATCTATCATCCGGCACACTGTGGGTTTAAGAGAATAGATCAGGCGCGAATCTATCATCCAGCACTCTGAAGGTTTTGAGGGAAGACCAGGCGCGAATCTATCATCCAGCACTCTGAAGGTTTAGAGGGAGGACCAGGCGCGAATCTATCATCCGGCACACTGGAGGTTTTAAAGGAAACCCTGGCGCGAATCTATCATCCTGCACTCTGAAGGTTTTGAGGGAAGACCAGGCGCGAATCTATCATCCAGCACTCTGAAGGTTTAGAGGGAGGACCAGGCGCGGATCTATCATCCGGCACACTGGAGGTTTTAAAGGGAATCCTGGCGCGAATCTATCATCCTGCACTCTGAAGGTTTTGAGGGAAGACCAGGCGCGAATCTATCATCCGGCACACTGGAGGTTTTAAAGGAAACCCAGGCGCGAATCTATCATCCTGCACTCTGAAGGTTTTGAGGGAAAGTCAGGCGCGAATCTATCATCCGGCACACTGTGGGTTTAAGAGAAAAGATCAGGCGCGAATCTATCATCCACCACGCTAATCGACCAGGGAAGGTTTTAAAGCAAGTTAGTATTGAAGGGACACCCGTTAGCACTCTTGTTTTGTTTTGGTTTGATAATAGGATTTACCGTTGCATTCGTACTAAAGAAACCACACTTAGTTTTCCTAAGAATAGCACGGTTCGTGCTGCAGTGTGTTTGTAAATACTGGGAGAGCTCTCGCGAATCAGCTGTTGCGGCAGCTTGGTTTCGTGGGGAAGCCTTATGATTTGAGGATACGCACAATAACTCGAAACATGATTGATAACAAAGCGGTTTATTAGCTTTGTTAGAGTGGGTTTAACAATGCGTGGGAAGATTTTGTATTCACACGCGCAACATTTATAATATGAGTTATGAATATGAATGGCGATATATACATAATAAGCATAAATGAAAGAATATAATAGTAAGTAAGCAATAAGCATAAATGAAAGAATATAATAGTAAGTAAGCAATAAGCATAAATGAAAGAATATAATAGTAAGTAAGCGATAAGCATAAACGAAAGAATATAATAATAAGCTATAAGCGTTGATAAATAATAATATGGTATGGGGTGATATGCACTATAATGATGGTATATAATAATGACTTACAGTGATTGTCGTAGAGCACTGATTAGAATAATTAACACTGGTTAAATAATACTCTGATCTGTTCGATAGTCTGTTGACAAAAGAGCGTTATGAGCTCTCGATCCTTCGTATTTATATGATCTTCCAGGAGTACTGCGGGGGTTCGCGCGGTAAAGACCTTGACAGATTTCGGAACAAGACGCAGTAGATTTTGGGGGTTTTTGTAAACGGTATGGCTATTAATAGATGTATTTATGTCACGTACGCCAAATGCGTCGTAATTACAATCACGTGTTGATCACGTTTGTACATTTGCGTCGCAGTAACATTTCTAGGGTTTTTGCATGGGGCTTTGAAGCGAAATACTCAACCCATTTGGTGGAGTTTAGGAGGTCGTATAGGAATGGGGTAAACGGTGTATTGACTTCTGTGGTCATAGTAAGGGCGTGAGACGTAGTCTCGATTTGGAAGAGGGTTTTAAGGATGAGGGGTTTGTTTAAACGTAGATTTGGAAGGAAGTTTTCATGCCTCATATGGCGAATAGGCGAAGGAGTTTTGTAACGATCATCTCGTGATGGGGATCTCTAAGATACATCATCGAGGTGGCGTTTTGTATGGGTCATCTTGTGTTGGGGACCGCTAAGGTACAACATCAAGGTGATCGGCGATTGGGATTGACCATTTAGAGACAGGGACCACTAAGGTATATCGTCTAAGTGATCGGTTGGGTTTGAAAAAGGGGTATGGCTTGAGTTCGATGGTTTTTGATGGAGTTGTGGATGGGTTCGTGAGGAAGTGGTGTTAAAATACCGCGCGAAAAATAGTGGGACGTCACACCTCCCCCCTTATATGAAGAAATTTTTACATTTCTTAACATAAGTGGCGGGTGGCTTGGAATGAGAAAAAAATTTTTGAGCGAAATATAGTGGGACATCACACCTCCCCCTTTATATGAAGAAATTTTTATATTTCTTAACATAAGGTTTGGGTGGTTTGAAATAAGAAAATAAAGAAAATAGAATATAAAGCCTATTTTGGCGAATAAAACAAAATATGTAGCCTGTTTTGTTAAAAAGGAAATAAAATAATTTATATGTTTTAGTAATAATAAGAGTTGTTTAGTGTGGCTTGAAGAAAAAATAAAAGAAAGACCTATATATATATATATAAAAAAAATAGAAAATAAGGAATATATATATATATTATTAATTTATAAGGAATATTTACAAGGGATTATTTATAAGGATAGGAAAGGAAGGAAGGATTAGGATCGGTGTAGGGTATAGGTGGTTTTGTTTGAATTTAGAAGGGTCTCTACGGGACGAAGGGGTAGTGGCTTTCGGGAACTGCTTCCCGTTGACCGATGTTGGAGGATGAGAGTCATCGATGGAGGTGTCCGTTCTGCGGAGGCGCCTCTCTGTTGATGACTCGAAGAGATCACTTTAGGGAGAGAAGGGGTGTGATGGCCCTTTCTTCCATCTAGACGGCATGGCCGCGTGAGTGGTGCAATAAATGTTGCAGTAGAAATTATCTATGATGGAAAATTGATTAAGGTAATTTTGTTTGTGGTGGCGTGGGGTCAACCGGGACTCTCGCGTATATGAAAAGGACGATCATAATATCCTTTGCACCATAGACTCCTACTCAGAGGTGATAGATAACCAATGTATGTTTCTTTTTCAAAATTTTCGGTTACCGGTTTCCGACTGGGTACCCGAGCTAATTTCCTGAATATTAATTCACGCGAAGTGCAGCCAGTGCCCTTTTGGACGCTGGCGTTATTTGAGAACGCGGCTAAGTTCCATTCGTCCCAGTCGCTGTATCTACCTATAATTAATTGTGAAGATTTGGTCAAAGCGAGATGCAATCTTTTTATAGAGCCATTCGTCTGTGGGTGAAGGGCTGTGGTTCGGAATTGTTGGGTTTTACATTCCCGTACTGCTGTTTTCGCGAAAGTGCTTTTAGAGTTTGCCGCTTGGTCGGTGAGGGTGGCTCTAGGAGCTCCGAAATGACAGTTAAATCTTTTAATGAATTCGTCAGCCCCTTTAATTGATGTGAGTAGGCTGAGGAGCACGCACACAGGATATTTCGTCAATAGAACCTGCATGGGTAATTTGTAAATCTGGTCGGTTCTCGTGGTAGGCAGTCGTTCACGTATGTTTTCCGGGGAAGGACTTGGCCGAATTTCTGCTGGCGACAATTTCCGGCGCTTCTTTCGGTGCAGTTGAATCCCGTTTGATTCTCTTCTAAGGTGAGCGTTGGATGTGGGCATTGTAGGATCGATGGAGTTGCTTCCACTCGTTGCCACATGGATCGGTGAACTGGAGAACCTTGGCCTCTTGGAGCTGCTTGGCTTATGTTTGGACCTGTCTTCCAAGTCGTCGTCCGATTTTTCTCGTGGTCGTATGGGGCATGCCTCCACTGTAAGGGGTTTACGGGATAAGGCGTCTGACCAGGCGTGGAATTCCAGTTCAAAAGTCGAGTATTGCAGGATCGGTTCCCTCTGCAATGCTGATTTTGAGTGGTTAAAAGCGGTTTGTTGGGACGATCTCCAGTCCAATGGAGTGTCTTTCTTCCGTAGTGAGGTCAAAGGCCGAGCCGTTTTAGGGAAATCTGGGATAAACTTAATGTAATATCCGGTCAGTCCGAGGTAGTTGTTAATTCTTTCAGGTGCGCAAGGTGCTGAGTAGTTCAGAACGGCGTGGATTTTCTGTTTGTCCAGTTTTACTAGGTCTCCTTCCTGGGCGATTATGTGTCCCGTTGAGATTGACTGGAGTGATTGTCCTACCCTCGAAGGGATTTCTTCAGATTTCTCCGTTATTTCCTGTTCCGGCGTAACTGCAAGAGACTCTTGGGAGGTTATGGGAAGGGTTGATTTGGCGTCATGCGCAGGGGATGAGCGTGAGTGCACCTTCGCGGGTGCCTCGAGGTGGTGGATCGACGGATCCTGGGCTAAGAGGGACTTGCTTTTTATTATGGGGTGGATGGGAGTGATGCCTGTCGGCGTCGTAGTCTCTTTTGGACGTACCGGTTTGGATTCTGGATTTATTCTGTCGAGTTTCTCTACTTCGATGGTGGGCATTTTGATCGGAGTGTCAATCTTTAATTCGGGTATCTTCACGAAATCCGGCGTGTGAGTTATTATCGATGGCACCTGATTAACTGGGTTTAGTTGTGCGGTATCGATTCTTACGGTATTCTTGGTATTTTGGGCTGAATCGTAAATGGGTGTACTCCACGGATCGCATCCATCAGTGCTCGGAGGAGTAGTTTTCGACTCCGTTTCCCGCAAGGTTCTAGGATCCTTGTATATGGTGGATTTGCGTTTTAGGTATTCCAAGGTCGCGTGTCCGGGCTTCATGCAGTAACTGCTTTTGCGTATCTCCGTAGGTTTCGGAGGTGGAGGACGGTTCTTGTTCCCATATGGGAGCAGGGGATTGGGTGCTTGATACCTATATTCCGCGGCGTGGTTTGGAGGGTAACTCTCGGAATTTTGGTTGATCGCAGATCGTTGATTATTTCGACAGAACCGTGCGCCGTGACCTGTCTTGTTGCAGATTTGGCAGATTAGTTTGGGATCGGAGAATCGGAGACGGTCCCTATCAATCTGCTTGTCTACGAGGACAGCCTGATCGAATGCTTCGTTGAGAGTTTCGAAACGGTGCTGGTGTAATCTCATCCTTATGTAGGGCGGAAGGCCATCGACGAATGAGTCTAAGGTTAGGCGGTCTAGGTCCTGAAGATGCTGTTGTGCGAAATCGCTGTAATATTCTCTATCCTCTTCTAAAATGGCGAATCGGAGGTCCCTTACGCGTGAAAGGTACTTCAACATGTGCTCGTTGGTTCCTTTTATAATATTGACAAGTTCCCCACGATAGTGGTCAGACGTTTTACCAGGAGAAAAAGTGCGGTTGAGTTGTTTGACTAAATCATTTATGGAGTCAAAGACCCTATTCTCAACGGCCAAGTATGCATGGTCTTGCAGCTTAGTTAGCAACAACCTCGTTAACTGGGGTTCGGCTTGCGAGGGAACCAGAGCCTTAGCCCTATTGCAGGCTCTCGCGAATTGCAAAACGGATATATTGTGACCGTTAAACTTTGGGACGGTTTCTATTGCGTCTTTCAATTCGATCTGGGGCAATGGATCCTGGTCCGGTACATTGTTATAATTTATCATTGGTTTCCTATCGAAACGGGAGGAACCGGGAGCTGCGAAATTGTTTGCCATTGGCGGAGGTGCAAGAAGTTTTTCCACCATGTCGCGGATGGCTTGAATTCGACCGGAGAGACCTTCTAACGCGGGGCCGTCCGAATCGGAGACTACGCCTGAATGCGTATTGGATTCCCGATTTGCGACAATTTCCGCGTACGAGCTTTTAATTTGGGCTACCTCTTGCTGTAATAATTGCACCAGCTCCATTCTTTCGGCGGTCGCGGCGTCTTCAGGGTTAGGGGAAGGACCCGCGTCTGGGTCCATTATGTGAGAGTCCTCGGTATCGCCGTACACGGACATGTTTAGGCCGTTTATTTAAAATTCGGGGCGTTCTATACTCATTTTTGATGATTGTCAAACCGACGGTAGCTCTTATTCGAGAGCAAATAACTTTCACAGCACTCGATGCAGTCTCTTATTGGGCGTTCTGGAATTAATGATTTACTGCATCGAGGACAATAAACAGGGGTTCTAAACGTATAGTAATAATGGGTCCAATATATTTCTACGGTATCTGCGGGCGCTAGGCTAGAGCACTTTAAGCAAACCTCGTTGCCGTCAATGGTTGTAGCTACGCCTCCCGAAGTGCAGGTTAGCGCGTTCAAATATGCCGTCAAACTTTGTAACCTACGGCTCCGGTAAGATGGTTGACACCGACTAGGGCGTTCAATACACATTTTAAATGTTGGGACTTTGTGGGTACCGCGTTAGAGAATTTACTTTCTTTCAACGGTGGACGCATCCCACCGCTGTCACCAAAAATATGTCACGTCCCGGGTGAGGTTTTTTGGAACGGTGACTATAGGGAAGGAAAAGATCAGGCGCGAATCTATCATCCAGCACTCTGAAGGTTTGGAGGGAAAGTCAGGCGCGAATCTATCATCCGGCACACTGTGGGTTTAAGAGAATAGATCAGGCGCGAATCTATCATCCAGCACTCTGATGGTTTTGAGGGAGGACCAGGCGCGAATCTATCATCCGGCACACTGTGGGTTTAAGAGAATAGATCAGGCGCGAATCTATCATCCAGCACTCTGAAGGTTTTGAGGGAAGACCAGGCGCGAATCTATCATCCAGCACTCTGAAGGTTTAGAGGGAGGACCAGGCGCGAATCTATCATCCGGCACACTGGAGGTTTTAAAGGAAACCCTGGCGCGAATCTATCATCCTGCACTCTGAAGGTTTTGAGGGAAGACCAGGCGCGAATCTATCATCCAGCACTCTGAAGGTTTAGAGGGAGGACCAGGCGCGGATCTATCATCCGGCACACTGGAGGTTTTAAAGGGAATCCTGGCGCGAATCTATCATCCTGCACTCTGAAGGTTTTGAGGGAAGACCAGGCGCGAATCTATCATCCGGCACACTGGAGGTTTTAAAGGAAACCCAGGCGCGAATCTATCATCCTGCACTCTGAAGGTTTTGAGGGAAAGTCAGGCGCGAATCTATCATCCGGCACACTGTGGGTTTAAGAGAAAAGATCAGGCGCGAATCTATCATCCACCACGCTAATCGACCAGGGAAGGTTTTAAAGCAAGTTAGTATTGAAGGGACACCCGTTAGCACTCTTGTTTTGTTTTGGTTTGATAATAGGATTTACCGTTGCATTCGTACTAAAGAAACCACACTTAGTTTTCCTAAGAATAGCACGGTTCGTGCTGCAGTGTGTTTGTAAATACTGGGAGAGCTCTCGCGAATCAGCTGTTGCGGCAGCTTGGTTTCGTGGGGAAGCCTTATGATTTGAGGATACGCACAATAACTCGAAACATGATTGATAACAAAGCGGTTTATTAGCTTTGTTAGAGTGGGTTTAACAATGCGTGGGAAGATTTTGTATTCACACGCGCAACATTTATAATATGAGTTATGAATATGAATGGCGATATATACATAATAAGCATAAATGAAAGAATATAATAGTAAGTAAGCAATAAGCATAAATGAAAGAATATAATAGTAAGTAAGCAATAAGCATAAATGAAAGAATATAATAGTAAGTAAGCGATAAGCATAAACGAAAGAATATAATAATAAGCTATAAGCGTTGATAAATAATAATATGGTATGGGGTGATATGCACTATAATGATGGTATATAATAATGACTTACAGTGATTGTCGTAGAGCACTGATTAGAATAATTAACACTGGTTAAATAATACTCTGATCTATTCGATAGTCTGTTGACAAAAGAGCGTTATGAGCTCTCGATCCTTCGTATTTATATGATCTTCCAGGAGTACTGCGGGGGTTCGCGCGGTAAAGACCTTGACAGATTTCGGAACAAGACGCAGTAGATTTTGGGGGTTTTTGTAAACGGTATGGCTATTAATAGATGTATTTATGTCACGTACGCCAAATGCGTCGTAATTACAATCACGTGTTGATCACGTTTGTACATTTGCGTCGCAGTAACATTTCTAGGGTTTTTGCATGGGGCTTTGAAGCGAAATACTCAACCCATTTGGTGGAGTTTAGGAGGTCGTATAGGAATGGGGTAAACGGTGTATTGACTTCTGTGGTCATAGTAAGGGCGTGAGACGTAGTCTCGATTTGGAAGAGGGTTTTAAGGATGAGGGGTTTGTTTAAACGTAGATTTGGAAGGAAGTTTTCATGCCTCATATGGCGAATAGGCGAAGGAGTTTTGTAACGATCATCTCGTGATGGGGATCTCTAAGATACATCATCGAGGTGGCGTTTTGTATGGGTCATCTTGTGTTGGGGACCGCTAAGGTACAACATCAAGGTGATCGGCGATTGGGATTGACCATTTAGAGACAGGGACCACTAAGGTATATCGTCTAAGTGATCGGTTGGGTTTGAAAAAGGGGTATGGCTTGAGTTCGATGGTTTTTGATGGAGTTGTGGATGGGTTCGTGAGGAAGTGGTGTTAAAATACCGCGCGAAAAATAGTGGGACGTCACACCTCCCCCCTTATATGAAGAAATTTTTACATTTCTTAACATAAGTGGCGGGTGGCTTGGAATGAGAAAAAAATTTTTGAGCGAAATATAGTGGGACATCACACCTCCCCCTTTATATGAAGAAATTTTTATATTTCTTAACATAAGGTTTGGGTGGTTTGAAATAAGAAAATAAAGAAAATAGAATATAAAGCCTATTTTGGCGAATAAAACAAAATATGTAGCCTGTTTTGTTAAAAAGGAAATAAAATAATTTATATGTTTTAGTAATAATAAGAGTTGTTTAGTGTGGCTTGAAGAAAAAATAAAAGAAAGACCTATATATATATATAAAAAAAATAGAAAATAAGGAATATATATATATATTATTAATTTATAAGGAATATTTACAAGGGATTATTTATAAGGATAGGAAAGGAAGGAAGGATTAGGATCGGTGTAGGGTATAGGTGGTTTTGTTTGAATTTAGAAGGGTCTCTACGGGACGAAGGGGTAGTGGCTTTCGGGAACTGCTTCCCGTTGACCGATGTTGGAGGATGAGAGTCATCGATGGAGGTGTCCGTTCTGCGGAGGCGCCTCTCTGTTGATGACTCGAAGAGATCACTTTAGGGAGAGAAGGGGTGTGATGGCCCTTTCTTCCATCTAGACGGCATGGCCGCGTGAGTGGTGCAATAAATGTTGCAGTAGAAATTATCTATGATGGAAAATTGATTAAGGTAATTTTGTTTGTGGTGGCGTGGGGTCAACCGGGACTCTCGCGTATATGAAAAGGACGATCATAATATCCTTTGCACCATAGACTCCTACTCAGAGGTGATAGATAACCAATGTATGTTTCTTTTTCAAAATTTTCGGTTACCGGTTTCCGACTGGGTACCCGAGCTAATTTCCTGAATATTAATTCACGCGAAGTGCAGCCAGTGCCCTTTTGGACGCTGGCGTTATTTGAGAACGCGGCTAAGTTCCATTCGTCCCAGTCGCTGTATCTACCTATAATTAATTGTGAAGATTTGGTCAAAGCGAGATGCAATCTTTTTATAGAGCCATTCGTCTGTGGGTGAAGGGCTGTGGTTCGGAATTGTTGGGTTTTACATTCCCGTACTGCTGTTTTCGCGAAAGTGCTTTTAGAGTTTGCCGCTTGGTCGGTGAGGGTGGCTCTAGGAGCTCCGAAATGACAGTTAAATCTTTTAATGAATTCGTCAGCCCCTTTAATTGATGTGAGTAGGCTGAGGAGCACGCACACAGGATATTTCGTCAATAGAACCTGCATGGGTAATTTGTAAATCTGGTCGGTTCTCGTGGTAGGCAGTCGTTCACGTATGTTTTCCGGGGAAGGACTTGGCCGAATTTCTGCTGGCGACAATTTCCGGCGCTTCTTTCGGTGCAGTTGAATCCCGTTTGATTCTCTTCTAAGGTGAGCGTTGGATGTGGGCATTGTAGGATCGATGGAGTTGCTTCCACTCGTTGCCACATGGATCGGTGAACTGGAGAACCTTGGCCTCTTGGAGCTGCTTGGCTTATGTTTGGACCTGTCTTCCAAG
Organism: Andrena praecox; assembly: GCA_963932275.1. Lineage (NCBI taxonomy): Eukaryota > Metazoa > Arthropoda > Insecta > Hymenoptera > Andrenidae > Andrena > Andrena praecox. Next base: position 99,978 of record CAWVQO010000217.1, read on the forward strand.
TCGTCGTCCGATTTTTCTCGTGGTCGTATGGGGCATGCCTCCACTGTAAGGGGTTTACGGGATAAGGCGTCTGACCAGGCGTGGAATTCCAGTTCAAAAGTCGAGTATTGCAGGATCGGTTCCCTCTGCAATGCTGATTTTGAGTGGTTAAAAGCGGTTTGTTGGGACGATCTCCAGTCCAATGGAGTGTCTTTCTTCCGTAGTGAGGTCAAAGGCCGAGCCGTTTTAGGGAAATCTGGGATAAACTTAATGTAATATCCGGTCAGTCCGAGGTAGTTGTTAATTCTTTCAGGTGCGCAAGGTGCTGAGTAGTTCAGAACGGCGTGGATTTTCTGTTTGTCCAGTTTTACTAGGTCTCCTTCCTGGGCGATTATGTGTCCCGTTGAGATTGACTGGAGTGATTGTCCTACCCTCGAAGGGATTTCTTCAGATTTCTCCGTTATTTCCTGTTCCGGCGTAACTGCAAGAGACTCTTGGGAGGTTATGGGAAGGGTTGATTTGGCGTCATGCGCAGGGGATGAGCGTGAGTGCACCTTCGCGGGTGCCTCGAGGTGGTGGATCGACGGATCCTGGGCTAAGAGGGACTTGCTTTTTATTATGGGGTGGATGGGAGTGATGCCTGTCGGCGTCGTAGTCTCTTTTGGACGTACCGGTTTGGATTCTGGATTTATTCTGTCGAGTTTCTCTACTTCGATGGTGGGCATTTTGATCGGAGTGTCAATCTTTAATTCGGGTATCTTCACGAAATCCGGCGTGTGAGTTATTATCGATGGCACCTGATTAACTGGGTTTAGTTGTGCGGTATCGATTCTTACGGTATTCTTGGTATTTTGGGCTGAATCGTAAATGGGTGTACTCCACGGATCGCATCCATCAGTGCTCGGAGGAGTAGTTTTCGACTCCGTTTCCCGCAAGGTTCTAGGATCCTTGTATATGGTGGATTTGCGTTTTAGGTATTCCAAGGTCGCGTGTCCGGGCTTCATGCAGTAACTGCTTTTGCGTATCTCCGTAGGTTTCGGAGGTGGAGGACGGTTCTTGTTCCCATATGGTATTTTTGAGTATTTTTGTTGTAAGATCTATATTTGAGTAAATTTAGATGAAAATATCTTCAATTTATAGGATTGTGAAAAAAATTTTAGTTGGAAGTGTCAAATTTTAATAAATTTATTTGAAACCAAATTCGATTTTTTGGATTTTCTTGAGTATTTTTGTTGTAGGATCTACAATTGAGTAAATTTAGATGAAAATAACTTCGATTTTTTGGATTTTGTCACGATTTTGTCAAATTTTAATAAATTTATTTGAAATCAACTTGGATAATTTTGGAATTTGTTGAGTATTTTTGTTGTAAGATCTATATTTGAGTAAATTTAGATGAAAATATCTTCAATTTATAGGATTGTGAAAAAAAATTTAGTTGGAAGTGTCAAATTTTAATAAATTTATTTGAAATCAACTTGAATTATTTTGGATTTTGTTGAGTATTTTTGTTGTAGGATCTATATTTGAGTAAATTTAGATGAAAATAACGACAATTTTTTGGATTGTGAAAAAAAATTTTGTTGGAAGTGTCAAATTTTAATAAATTTATTTGAAACCAAATTCGATTTTTTGGATTTTCTTGAGTATTTTTGTTGTAGGATCTACAATTGAGAAAATTTAGATGAAAATAACTTCTATTTCTTGGATTTTGTCACGATTTTTGTCAAATTTTAATAAATTTATTTGAAATCAACTTGGATAATTTTGGAATTTGTTGAGTATTTTTGTTGTAGGATCAATATTTCGGTAAATTTAGATGAAAATATCTTCAATTTTTAGGATTGTGAAAAAAATTTTAGTTGGAAGTGTCAAATTTTAATAAATTTATTTCAAATCAACTTGAATTATTTTGGATTTTGTTGAGAATTTTTGTTGTAGGATCTATATTTGAGTAAATTTAGATGAAAATAACTTCAATTTTGTGGATTGTGAAAAAAGTTTTAGTTGGAAGTGTCAAATTTTAATAAATTTATTTGAAACCAAATTCGATTTTTTGGATTTTCTTGAGTATTTTTGTTGTAGGATCTACAATTGAGTAAATTTAGATGAAAATAACTTCGATTTTTTGGATTTTGTCACGATTTTTGTCAAATTTTAATAAATTTATTTGAAATCAACTTGGATAATTTTGGAATTTGTTGAGTATTTTTGTGGTAGGATCAATATTTGGGTAAATTTAGATGAAAATATCTTCAATTTTTAGGATTGTGAAAAAAATTTTAGTTGGAAGTGTCCAATTTTAATAAATTTATTTGAAATCAACTTGAATTATTTTGGATTTTGTTGAGTATTTTTGTTGTAGGATCTATATTTGAGTAAATTTAGATGAAAATAACTTCAATTTTGTGGATTGTGAAAAAAATTTTGTTGGAAGTGTCAAATTTTAATAAATTTATTGGAAACCAAATTCGATTTTTTGGATTTTCTTGAGTATTTTTGTTGTAGGATCTACAATTGAGTAAATTTAGATGAAAATAACTTCGATTTTTTGGATTTTGTCACGATTTTGTCAAATTTTAATAAATTTATTTGAAATCAACTTGGATAATTTTGGAATTTGTTGAGTATTTTTGTTGTAAGATCTATATTTGAGTAAATTTAGATGAAAATATCTTCAATTTATAGGATTGTGAAAAAAATTTTAGTTGGAAGTGTCAAATTTTAATAAATGTATTTGAAATCAACTTGAATTATTTTGGATTTTGTTGAGTATTTTTGTTGTAGGATCTATATTTGAGTAAATTTAGATGAAAATATCTTCAATTTTTAGGATTGTGAAAAAAAATTTAGTTGGAAGTGTCAAATTTTAATAAATTTATTTTAAACCAACTTCGATTTTTTGTATTTTCTTGAGTATTTTTGTTGTAGGATCTACAATTGAGTAAATTTAGATGAAAACAACTTCGATTTTTTGGATTTTGTCACGATTTTTGTCAAATTTTAATAAATTTATTTGAAATCATCTTGGGTAATTTTGGAATTTGTTGAGTATTTTTGTTGTAGGATCAATATTTGGGTAAATTTAGATGAAAATATCTTCAATTTTTTGGATTGTGAAAAAAATTTTAGTTGGAAGTGTCAAATTTTAATAAATTTATTTGAAATCAACTTGAATTATTTTGGATTTGGTTGAGTATTTTTGTTGTAGGATCTATATTTGAGTAAATTTAGATGAAAATAACTTCAATTTTGTGGATTGTGAAAAAAGTTTTAGTTGGAAGTGTCAAATTTTAATAAATTTATTTGAAACCAAATTCGATTTTTTGGATTTTCTTGAGTATTTTTGTTGTAGGATCTACAATTGAGTAAATTTAGATGAAAATAACTTCGATTTTTTTGATTTTGTCACGATTTTGTCAAATTTTAATAAATTTATTTGAAATCAACTTGGATAATTTTGGAATTTGTTGAGTATTTTTGTTGTAAGATCTATATTTGAGTAAATTTAGATGAAAATATCTTCAATTTATAGGATTGTGAAAAAAATTTTAGTTGGAAGTGTCAAATTTTAATAAATTTATTTGAAACCAAATTCGATTTTTTGGATTTTCTTGAGTATTTTTGTTGTAGGATCTACAATTGAGTAATTTTGATGAAAATAACTTCGATTTTTTTGATTTTGTCACGATTTTTGTCAAATTTTAATAAATTTATTTGAAATCAACTTGGATAATTTTGGAATTTGTTGAGTATTTTTGTTGTAGGATCAATATTTGGGTAAATTTAGATGAAAATATCTTCAATTTTTAGGATTGTGAAAAAAATTTTAGTTGGAAGTGTCAAATTTTAATAAATTTATTTGAAATCAACTTGAATTATTTTGGATTTTGTTGAGTATTTTTGTTGTAGGATCTATATTTGAGTAAATTTAGATGAAAATAACTTCAATTTTGTGGATTGTGAAAAAAATTTTACTTGGAAGTGTCAAATTTTAATAAATTTATTTGAAACCAAATTCGATTTTTTGGATTTTCTTGAGTATTTTTGTTGTAGGATCTACAATTGTGTAAATTTAGATGAAAATAACTTCGATTTTTTTGATTTTGTCACGATTTTTGTCAAATTTTAATAAATTTATTTGAAATCAACTTGGATAATTTTGGAATTTGTTGAGTATTTTTGTTGTAGGATCAATATTTGGGTAAATTTAGATGAAAATATCTTCAATTTTTAGGATTGTGAAAAAAATTTTAGTTGGAAGTGTCAAATTTTAATAAATTTATTTGAAATCAACTTGAATTATTTGGGATTTTGTTGAGTATTTTTGTTGTAGGATCTATATTTGAGTAAATTTAGATGAAAATAACTTCAATTTTGTGGATTGTGAAAAAAATTTTACTTGGAAGTGTCAAATTTTAATAAATTTATTTGAAACCAAATTCGATTTTTTGGATTTTGTCACGATTTTGTCAAATTTTAATAAATTTATTTGAAATCAACTTGGATAATTTTGGAATTTGTTGAGTATTTTTGTTGTAAGATCTATATTTGAGTAAATTTAGATGAAAATATCTTCAATTTATAGGATTGTGAAAAAAAATTTAGTTGGAAGTGTCAAATTTTAATAAATGTATTTGAAATCAACTTGAATTATTTTGGATTTTGTTGAGTATTTTTGTTGTAGGATCTATATTTGAGTAAATTTAGATGAAAATAACTTCGATTTTTTGGATTTTGTCACGATTTTTGTCAAATTTTAATAAATTAATTTGAAATCAACTTGGATAATTTTGGAATTTGTTGAGTATTTTTGTTGTAAGATCTATATTTGAGTAAATTTAGATGAAAATATCTTCAATTTATAGGATTGTGAAAAAAATTTTAGTTGGAAGTGTCAAATTTTAATAAATTTATTTGAAACCAAATTCGATTTTTTGGATTTTCTTGAGTATTTTTGTTGTAGGATCTACAATTGAGTAATTTTGATGAAAATAACTTCGATTTTTTTGATTTTGTCACGATTTTTGTCAAATTTTAATAAATTTATTTGAAATCAACTTGGATAATTTTGGAATTTGTTGAGTATTTTTGTTGTAGGATCAATATTTGGGTAAATTTAGATGAAAATATCTTCAATTTTTAGGATTGTGAAAAAAATTTTAGTTGGAAGTGTCAAATTTTAATAAATTTATTTGAAATCAACTTGAATTATTTTGGATTTTGTTGAGTATTTTTGTTGTAGGATCTATATTTGAGTAAATTTAGATGAAAATAACTTCAATTTTGTGGATTGTGAAAAAAATTTTACTTGGAAGTGTCAAATTTTAATAAATTTATTTGAAACCAAATTCGATTTTTTGGATTTTCTTGAGTATTTTTGTTGTAGGATCTACAATTGAGTAAACTTAGATGAAAATAACTTCGATTTTTTGGATTTTGTCACGATTTTTGTCAAATTTTAATAAATTTATTTGAAATCAACTTGGATAATTTTGGAATTTGTTGAGTATTTTTGTTGTAGGATCAATATTTGGGTAAATTTAGATGAAAATATCTTCAATTTTTAGGATTGTGAAAAAAATTTTAGTTGGAAGTGTCAAATTTTAATAAATGTATTTGAAATCAACTTGAATTATTTTGGATTTTGTTGAATATTTTTGTTGTAGGATCTATATTTGAGTAAATTTAGATGAAAATAACTTCAATTTTGTGGATTGTGAAAAAAATTTTACTTGGAAGTGTCAAATTTTAATAAATTTATTTGAAACCAAATTCGATTTTTTGGATTTTCTTGAGTATTTTTGTTGTAGGATCTACAATTGAGTAAATTTAGATGAAAATAACTTCGATTTTTTGGATTTTGTCACGATTTTTGTCAAATTTTAATAAATTTATTTGAAATCAACTTAAATAATTTTGGAATTTGTTGAGTATTTTTATTGTAGGATCAATATTTGGGTAAATGTAGATGAAAATATCTTCAATTTTTAGGATTGTGAAAAAAATTTTAGTTGGAAGTGTCAAATTTTAATAAATGTATTTGAAATCAACTTGAATAATTTTGGAATTTGTTGAGTATTTTTGTTGTAAGATCTATATTTGAGTAAATTTAGATGAAAATATCTTCAATTTATAGGATTGTGAAAAAAATTTTAGTTGGAAGTGTCAAATTTTAATAAATGTATTTGAAATCAACTTGAATTATTTTGGATTTTGTTGAGTATTTTTGTTGTAGGATCTATATTTGAGTAAATTTAGATGAAAATATCTTCAATTTTTAGGATTGTGAAAAAAAATTTAGTTGGAAGTGTCAAATTTTAATAAATTTATTTTAAACCAACTTCGATTTTTTGTATTTTCTTGAGTATTTTTGTTGTAGGATCTACAATTGAGTAAATTTAGATGAAAACAACTTCGATTTTTTGGATTTTGTCACGATTTTTGTCAAATTTTAATAAATTTATTTGAAATCATCTTGGGTAATTTTGGAATTTGTTGAGTATTTTTGTTGTAGGATCAATATTTGGGTAAATTTAGATGAAAATATCTTCAATTTTTTGGATTGTGAAAAAAATTTTAGTTGGAAGTGTCAAATTTTAATAAATTTATTTGAAATCAACTTGAATTATTTTGGATTTGGTTGAGTATTTTTGTTGTAGGATCTATATTTGAGTAAATTTAGATGAAAATAACTTCAATTTTGTGGATTGTGAAAAAAGTTTTAGTTGGAAGTGTCAAATTTTAATAAATTTATTTGAAACCAAATTCGATTTTTTGGATTTTCTTGAGTATTTTTGTTGTAGGATCTACAATTGAGTAAATTTAGATGAAAATAACTTCGATTTTTTTGATTTTGTCACGATTTTGTCAAATTTTAATAAATTTATTTGAAATCAACTTGGATAATTTTGGAATTTGTTGAGTATTTTTGTTGTAAGATCTATATTTGAGTAAATTTAGATGAAAATATCTTCAATTTATAGGATTGTGAAAAAAATTTTAGTTGGAAGTGTCAAATTTTAATAAATTTATTTGAAACCAAATTCGATTTTTTGGATTTTCTTGAGTATTTTTGTTGTAGGATCTACAATTGAGTAATTTTGATGAAAATAACTTCGATTTTTTTGATTTTGTCACGATTTTTGTCAAATTTTAATAAATTTATTTGAAATCAACTTGGATAATTTTGGAATTTGTTGAGTATTTTTGTTGTAGGATCAATATTTGGGTAAATTTAGATGAAAATATCTTCAATTTTTAGGATTGTGAAAAAAATTTTAGTTGGAAGTGTCAAATTTTAATAAATTTATTTGAAATCAACTTGAATTATTTTGGATTTTGTTGAGTATTTTTGTTGTAGGATCTATATTTGAGTAAATTTAGATGAAAATAACTTCAATTTTGTGGATTGTGAAAAAAATTTTACTTGGAAGTGTCAAATTTTAATAAATTTATTTGAAACCAAATTCGATTTTTTGGATTTTCTTGAGTATTTTTGTTGTAGGATCTACAATTGTGTAAATTTAGATGAAAATAACTTCGATTTTTTTGATTTTGTCACGATTTTTGTCAAATTTTAATAAATTTATTTGAAATCAACTTGGATAATTTTGGAATTTGTTGAGTATTTTTGTTGTAGGATCAATATTTGGGTAAATTTAGATGAAAATATCTTCAATTTTTAGGATTGTGAAAAAAATTTTAGTTGGAAGTGTCAAATTTTAATAAATTTATTTGAAATCAACTTGAATTATTTGGGATTTTGTTGAGTATTTTTGTTGTAGGATCTATATTTGAGTAAATTTAGATGAAAATAACTTCAATTTTGTGGATTGTGAAAAAAATTTTACTTGGAAGTGTCAAATTTTAATAAATTTATTTGAAACCAAATTCGATTTTTTGGATTTTGTCACGATTTTGTCAAATTTTAATAAATTTATTTGAAATCAACTTGGATAATTTTGGAATTTGTTGAGTATTTTTGTTGTAAGATCTATATTTGAGTAAATTTAGATGAAAATATCTTCAATTTATAGGATTGTGAAAAAAAATTTAGTTGGAAGTGTCAAATTTTAATAAATGTATTTGAAATCAACTTGAATTATTTTGGATTTTGTTGAGTATTTTTGTTGTAGGATCTATATTTGAGTAAATTTAGATGAAAATAACTTCGATTTTTTGGATTTTGTCACGATTTTTGTCAAATTTTAATAAATTAATTTGAAATCAACTTGGATAATTTTGGAATTTGTTGAGTATTTTTGTTGTAAGATCTATATTTGAGTAAATTTAGATGAAAATATCTTCAATTTATAGGATTGTGAAAAAAATTTTAGTTGGAAGTGTCAAATTTTAATAAATTTATTTGAAACCAAATTCGATTTTTTGGATTTTCTTGAGTATTTTTGTTGTAGGATCTACAATTGAGTAATTTTGATGAAAATAACTTCGATTTTTTTGATTTTGTCACGATTTTTGTCAAATTTTAATAAATTTATTTGAAATCAACTTGGATAATTTTGGAATTTGTTGAGTATTTTTGTTGTAGGATCAATATTTGGGTAAATTTAGATGAAAATATCTTCAATTTTTAGGATTGTGAAAAAAATTTTAGTTGGAAGTGTCAAATTTTAATAAATTTATTTGAAATCAACTTGAATTATTTTGGATTTTGTTGAGTATTTTTGTTGTAGGATCTATATTTGAGTAAATTTAGATGAAAATAACTTCAATTTTGTGGATTGTGAAAAAAATTTTACTTGGAAGTGTCAAATTTTAATAAATTTATTTGAAACCAAATTCGATTTTTTGGATTTTCTTGAGTATTTTTTTGTAGGATCTACAATTGAGTAAATTTAGATGAAAATAACTTCGATTTTTTGGATTTTGTCACGATTTTTGTCAAATTTTAATAAATTTATTTGAAATCAACTTGGATAATTTTGGAATTTGTTGAGTATTTTTGTTGTAGGATCAATGTTTGGGTAAATTTAGATGAAAATATCTTCAATTTTTAGGATTGTGAAAAAAATTTTAGTTGGAAGTGTCAAATTTTAATAAATTTATTTGAAATCAACTTGAATTATTTTGGATTTTGTTGAGTATTTTTGTTGTAGGATCTATATTTGAGTAAATTTAGATGAAAATAACTTCAATTTTGTGGATTGTGAAAAAAATTTTGTTGGAAGTGTCAAATTTTAATAAATTTATTGGAAACCAAATTCGATTTTTTGGATTTTCTTGAGTATTTTTGTTGTAGGATCTACAATTGAGTAAATTTAGATGAAAATAACTTCGATTTTTTGGATTTTGTCACGATTTTGTCAAATTTTAATAAATTTATTTGAAATCAACTTGGATAATTTTGGAATTTGTTGAGTATTTTTGTTGTAAGATCTATATTTGAGTAAATTTAGATGAAAATATCTTCAATTTATAGGATTGTGAAAAAAATTTTAGTTGGAAGTGTCAAATTTTAATAAATGTATTTGAAATCAACTTGAATTATTTTGGATTTTGTTGAGTATTTTTGTTGTAGGATCTATATTTGAGTAAATTTAGATGAAAATATCTTCAATTTTTAGGATTGTGAAAAAAAATTTAGTTGGAAGTGTCAAATTTTAATAAATTTATTTTAAACCAACTTCGATTTTTTGTATTTTCTTGAGTATTTTTGTTGTAGGATCTACAATTGAGTAAATTTAGATGAAATTAACTTCGATTTTTTTGATTTTGTCACGATTTTGTCAAATTTTAATAAATTTATTTGAAATCAACTTGGATAATTTTGGAATTTGTTGAGTATTTTTGTTGTAAGATCTATATTTGAGTAAATTTAGATGAAAATATCTTCAATTTATAGGATTGTGAAAAAAATTTTAGTTGGAAGTGTCAAATTTTAATAAATTTATTTGAAACCAAATTCGATTTTTTTGATTTTCTTGAGTATTTTTGTTGTAGGATCTACAATTGAGTAATTTTGATGAAAATAACTTCGATTTTTTTGATTTTGTCACGATTTTTGTCAAATTTTAATAAATTTATTTGAAATCAACTTGGATAATTTTGGAATTTGTTGAGTATTTTTGTTGTAGGATCAATATTTGGGTAAATTTAGATGAAAATATCTTCAATTTTTAGGATTGTGAAAAAAATTTTAGTTGGAAGTGTCAAATTTTAATAAATTTATTTGAAATCAACTTGAATTATTTTGGATTTTGTTGAGTATTTTTGTTGTAGGATCTATATTTGAGTAAATTTAGATGAAAATAACTTCAATTTTGTGGATTGTGAAAAAAATTTTACTTGGAAGTGTCAAATTTTAATAAATTTATTTGAAACCAAATTCGATTTTTTGTTGTAGGATCTACAATTGTGTAAATTTAGATGAAAATAACTTCGATTTTTTGGATTTTGTCACGATTTTTGTCAAATTTTAATAAATTTATTTGAAATCAACTTGGATAATTTTGGAATTTGTTGAGTATTTTTGTTGTAGGATCAATATTTGGGTAAATTTAGATGAAAATATCTTCAATTTTTAGGATTGTGAAAAAAATTTTAGTTGGAAGTGTCAAATTTTAATAAATTTATTTGAAATCAACTTGAATTATTTGGGATTTTGTTGAGTATTTTTGTTGTAGGATCTATATTTGAGTAAATTTAGATGAAAATAACTTCAATTTTGTGGATTGTGAAAAAAGTTTTAGTTGGAAGTGTCAAATTTTAATAAATTTATTTGAAACCAAATTCGATTTTTTGGATTTTCTTGAGTATTTTTGTTGTAGGATCTACAATTGAGTAAATTTAGATGAAAATAACTTCGATTTTTTGGATTTTGTCACGATTTTTGTCAAATTTTAATAAATTTATTTGAAATCAACTTGGATAATTTTGGAATTTGTTGAGTATTTTTGTTGTAGGATCAATATTTGGGTAAATTTAGATGAAAATATCTTCAATTTTTAGGATTGTGAAAAAAATTTTAGTTGGAAATGTCAAATTTTAATAAATTTATTTGAAATCAACTTGAATTATTTTGGATTTTGTTGAGTATTTTTGTTGTAGGATCTATATTTGAGTAAATTTAGATGAAAATAACTTCAATTTTGTGGATTGTGAGAAAAAATTTTGTTGGAAGTGTCAAATTTTAATAAATTTATTTGAAACCAAATTCGATTTTTTGGATTTTCTTGAGTATTTTTGTTGTAGGATCTACAATTGAGAAAATTTAGATGAAAATAACTTCTATTTCTTGGATTTTGTCACGATTTTTGTCAAATTTTAATAAATTTATTTGAAATCAACTTGGATAATTTTGGAATTTGTTGAGTATTTTTGTTGTAGGATCAATATTTGGGTAAATTTAGATGAAAATATCTTCAATTTTTAGGATTGTGAAAAAAATTTTAGTTGGAAGTGTCAAATTTTAATAAATGTATTTGAAATCAACTTGAATTATTTTGGATTTTGTTGAATATTTTTGTTGTAGGATCTATATTTGAGTAAATTTAGATGAAAATAACTTCAATTTTGTGGATTGTGAAACAAATTTTACTTGGAAGTGTCAAATTTTAATAAATTTATTTGAAACCAAATTCGATTTTTTGGATTTTCTTGAGTATTTTTGTTGTAGGATCTACAATTGAGTAAATTTAGATGAAAATAACTTCGATTTTTTGGATTTTGTCACGATTTTTGTCAAATTTTAATAAATTTATTTGAAATCAACTTAAATAATTTTGGAATTTGTTGAGTATTTTTATTGTAGGATCAATATTTGGGTAAATGTAGATGAAAATATCTTCAATTTTTAGGATTGTGAAAAAAATTTTAGTTGGAAGTGTCAAATTTTAATAAATGTATTTGAAATCAACTTGAATAATTTTGGATTTTGTTGAGTATTTTTGTTGTAGGATCTATATTTGAGTAAATTTAGATGAAAATAACTTCAATTTTGTGGATTGTGAAAAAAATTTTTGTTGGAAGTGTCAAATTTTAATAAATTTATTTGAAACCAAATTCGATTTTTTGGATTTTCTTGAGTATTTTTTTGTAGGATCTACAATTGAGTAAATTTAGATGAAAATAACTTCGATTTTTTGGATTTTGTCACGATTTTTGTCAAATTTTAATAAATTTATTTGAAATCAACTTGGATAATTTTGGAATTTGTTGAGTATTTTTGTTGTAGGATCAATGTTTGGGTAAATTTAGATGAAAATATCTTCAATTTTTAGGATTGTGAAAAAAATTTTAGTTGGAAGTGTCAAATTTTAATAAATTTATTTGAAATCAACTTGAATTATTTTGGATTTTGTTGAGTATTTTTGTTGTAGGATCTATATTTGAGTAAATTTAGATGAAAATAACTTCAATTTTGTGGATTGTGAAAAAAATTTTGTTGGAAGTGTCAAATTTTAATAAATTTATTGGAAACCAAATTCGATTTTTTGGATTTTCTTGAGTATTTTTGTTGTAGGATCTACAATTGAGTAAATTTAGATGAAAATAACTTCGATTTTTTGGATTTTGTCACGATTTTGTCAAATTTTAATAAATTTATTTGAAATCAACTTGGATAATTTTGGAATTTGTTGAGTATTTTTGTTGTAAGATCTATATTTGAGTAAATTTAGATGAAAATATCTTCAATTTATAGGATTGTGAAAAAAATTTTAGTTGGAAGTGTCAAATTTTAATAAATGTATTTGAAATCAACTTGAATTATTTTGGATTTTGTTGAGTATTTTTGTTGTAGGATCTATATTTGAGTAAATTTAGATGAAAATATCTTCAATTTTTAGGATTGTGAAAAAAAATTTAGTTGGAAGTGTCAAATTTTAATAAATTTATTTTAAACCAACTTCGATTTTTTGTATTTTCTTGAGTATTTTTGTTGTAGGATCTACAATTGAGTAAATTTAGATGAAATTAACTTCGATTTTTTTTATTTTGTCACGATTTTGTCAAATTTTAATAAATTTATTTGAAATCAACTTGGATAATTTTGGAATTTGTTGAGTATTTTTGTTGTAAGATCTATATTTGAGTAAATTTAGATGAAAATATCTTCAATTTATAGGATTGTGAAAAAAATTTTAGTTGGAAGTGTCAAATTTTAATAAATTTATTTGAAACCAAATTCGATTTTTTGGATTTTCTTGAGTATTTTTGTTGTAGGATCTACAATTGAGTAATTTTGATGAAAATAACTTCGATTTTTTTGATTTTGTCACGATTTTTGTCAAATTTTAATAAATTTATTTGAAATCAACTTGGATAATTTTGGAATTTGTTGAGTATTTTTGTTGTAGGATCAATATTTGGGTAAATTTAGATGAAAATATCTTCAATTTTTAGGATTGTGAAAAAAATTTTAGTTGGAAGTGTCAAATTTTAATAAATTTATTTGAAATCAACTTGAATTATTTTGGATTTTGTTGAGTATTTTTGTTGTAGGATCTATATTTGAGTAAATTTAGATGAAAATAACTTCAATTTTGTGGATTGTGAAAAAAATTTTACTTGGAAGTGTCAAATTTTAATAAATTTATTTGAAACCAAATTCGATTTTTTGGATTTTCTTGAGTATTTTTGTTGTAGGATCTACAATTGTGTAAATTTAGATGAAAATAACTTCGATTTTTTGGATTTTGTCACGATTTTTGTCAAATTTTAATAAATTTATTTGAAATCAACTTGGATAATTTTGGAATTTGTTGAGTATTTTTGTTGTAGGATCAATATTTGGGTAAATTTAGATGAAAATATCTTCAATTTTTAGGATTGTGAAAAAAATTTTAGTTGGAAGTGTCAAATTTTAATAAATGTATTTGAAATCAACTTGAATTATTTTGGATTTTGTTGAGTATTTTTGTTGTAGGATCTAGATTTGAGTAAATTTAGATGAAAATATCTTCAATTTTTAGGATTGTGAAAAAAAATTTAGTTGGAAGTGTCAAATTTTAATAAATTTATTTTAAACCAACTTCGATTTTTTGTATTTTCTTGAGTATTTTTGTTGTAGGATCTACAATTGAGTAAATTTAGATGAAAACAACTTCGATTTTTTGGATTTTGTCACGATTTTTGTCAAATTTTAATAAATTTATTTGAAATCAACTTGGGTAATTTTGGAATTTGTTGAGTATTTTTGTTGTAGGATCAATATTTGGGTAAATTTAGATGAAAATATCTTCAATTTTTTGGATTGTGAAAAAAATTTTAGTTGGAAGTGTCAAATTTTAATAAATTTATTTGAAATCAACTTGAATTATTTTGGATTTGGTTGAGTATTTTTGTTGTAGGATCTATATTTGAGTAAATTTAGATGAAAATAACTTCAATTTTGTGGATTGTGAAAAAAGTTTTAGTTGGAAGTGTCAAATTTTAATAAATTTATTTGAAACCAAATTCGATTTTTTGGATTTTCTTGAGTATTTTTGTTGTAGGATCTACAATTGAGTAAATTTAGATGAAAATAACTCCGATTTTTTGGATTTTGTCACGATTTTTGACAAATTTTAATAAATTTATTTGAAATCAACTTGGGTAATTTTGGAATTTGTTGAGTATTTTTGTTGTAGGATCAATATTTGGGTAAATGTAGATGAAAATATCTTCAATTTTTAGGATTGTGAAAAAAATTTTAGTTGGAAGTGTCAAATTTTAATAAATGTATTTGAAATCAACTTGAATTATTTTGGATTTTGTTGAGTATTTTTGTTGTAGGATCTATATTTGAGTAAATTTAGATGAAAATAGCATCAATTTTGTGGATTGTGAAAAAAATTTTAGTTGGAAGTGTCAAATTTTAATAAATTTATTTGAAACCAAATTCGATTTTTTGGATTTTCTTGAGTATTTTTGTTGTAGGATCTACAATTGAGTAAATTTAGATGAAAATAACTTCGATTTCTTGGATTTTGTCACGATTTTTGTCAAATTTTAATAAATTTATTTGAAATCTGTGGGGTAGACGACAAGATAAATCACTCTTTATGGATATAAGATGTATTTAATATGAAAATATATAAATGAAAGATTACACATTGATAACATAACCTCTTTCACGCGACTATGCCATTATACCAGAACGTGCGCAACGACTCACTACTACGCCGTGGTTCCCCACGCCATCACGCGGCCTCCAAGCGTGCCAACTCCTGGCAACAAAAACAACCTCACACTCACCCCCTTTGTTTTTATTGCTTCCCATTCATCATAAAAACTTTTACATTTCCTAGCAGATTCGATCCACTCAGTGCCTTAGTCAAACAGTCAGCAGTCATTTGCTTACCCGGTACATGTACTATATCAAAGTTCTCAATTTTTGCAGCCTCTCTAACATAATGACACCTTCTGTTTAACAATTTCGACTTACTTTTAAAGTTTCCGCCATTTGCTAACTTTACCACATTCAAATTGTCACATTTCAACACCTTTTTCAGTCCCTTTCCCAGTCCAATCTCTTTTAATAGATCATTACACCACACTATCTCCTTCACTCCTTCCAGCACAGCCTCTAGTTCGCTCTCCGTCGAAGATAATGCAACCCTTGTTTGCTTTTTGCTTCTCCAATGTATCAAATCCCCATTTCTATATAATAACATTCCTGTGAAGGATTTCGCGTCTTCCGTGCTATCCCATGACGCATCTGTTTCACATGTGATTTCTTCGGTGTTGTTTCCGTTTCCAAATTTCAGGCGGTAGTCAATTGTCCCTTTTAAATATCTTAGAATTCTCTTCAAAGCTGACATATGTAGCACTTTGGGGTTGTTATTGAATTGCGAAAGACAACTCACCGCAAATGATATATCTGGTCTTGCATAAACACATAAGTACATAAGTCTTCCCATTAATTCTTGATACTCTACCGGATTGCACTCTTTACTTTCTTCATGGTCTTCCAGTTTTTGATTTACATCCATCGGCGATGCTGTTACATTACTCTCTGTCATTCCGTATAGTTCTAACAGTTTCTCTATGTATTCTCTTAAGTGTACATAGATAATTCCTTCATCCTGTTCTATCTGCATACCTAAAACTGTTGTTGCCTCTCCTAAAATCTTTATATCTATTAGTTCTCCTACCTTGTCCATATATTTCTTCTCATACTCATCGCTGCTAGAAACTATTATCATATCATCCACATGTATTCCACAATACAAAAAATCATTCTTTTCTCTTTTAAAAAATAAACACGGGTCCTCCTTCGATTGATTCAGTCCGTTTTTCAGCAACACCTCTGTAAGAAACTCATTCCAACACTTCCCCGCCTGTTTCAGTCCATAAACACTTTTCTTTAACCTGCAAACACAGTCTTTTTTCCTTTCGAATCCCCTTGGCAGCTCCATGTAGATTTCTTCCTTTAAATTTCCATGCAAGAACGCAGTTTTCACATCGTATAGTTTTATTTTTCGTTTTTCTCCAGCACACACGCTGAATAACAGCCTGACCGTCTCAACTCGAACAACCGGCGCGAACGTCTCTGTATAATCATATCCCGGACGCTGTCCACATCCTATGGCCACTAAACGCGCTTTATATTTTCGTTCTTTAGTATTGGGGTCCTCCTTAATGTTAAATATCCACTTACTATTAATTACCCTTTTTTCTTTAGGCCGAGAAACAATGTCCCACACGTCGTGTTTCTTCATGGAGTTAACCTCTTCATTCATGGCTTGTTTCCACTTGAACCAGCTATCCGATTCTTCAGCTTGTTTGATGTTCTTCGGTATTTCTTCACCTAACATTAACAATGCTAATTGCTTATCTTTCAATCTTTCTGATCTTCTGAATTCCCCTGGGAGTTCCTTTTGTTTCTCTTCCTCTTTCTCCAGATATCTTCGTGTCATCAATGCCTCTTTTGTCGTCCCTTTTGGTCGTCCTCTGTTCCTCGTTTGGGTAGGTTGTTCTTGTATTTCTATCCTCTCCTGGTTTTGTTCGTCCTCAATTTCGTATTCATTATGTACTTCATCCTCTTCATTTAAGCTTTCCGAATTTGCATCTTCGTATTCATCATCTTCTCCATCTGTTATCTCTTCTATAATTCTTTCACAGGGCTCAATCACCTTGCTTTCGTCTTCAAAATCTAATCCCACAATCACCAGATCTTCATCCACCTCAGATTCCCTTATTCCTTTTTTATTTAGCAATTCCGCTCCATTTTTACTCTCATCAAATTTCACGTCACAATCATTTCTCACTTTATCTGTTTCTGGTAAATATATTCTGTAGGTATTGTTGTTTCCATAACCTATAAAAATTCCTTTGAGGGTCTTAGCGTCAAATTTATTTCTTGACCCCTCTTTATTTAACAGATATGCAACACAGCCGAACCTTCTCATATAACTTATATTCGGTTTTTTTTCATGCCATAGTTCATAGGGCGTTCTTCCATGTACACTAGATCGTACTCTATTTCTTATATACGCCGCTGAACATACAGCCTCTGCCCAAAAATTCATGGGCAATTCAGAGTCTGACATTAATGATCTCGTCATCTCTATAACTGACCGGTTCGCCCTTTCAGCCACCCCATTGCATTGAGGCGTTCTTGCTGGGCTAAACTCATGCTTTATTCCTTTTTTTTCCAACCACATTCTTAAATCAATTCCAATAAATTCACCCCCATTATCCGAACGTAATGATTTTAGTTTCTTTTCAAACTGATTTTCTTTTAACACTATTAACTTCTTCAATTCTTTTTCCGCTTCATCTTTACCATTCAACAATGAAATGAACAACATTCTAGAATAATCATCGATGATTGTGAATATGTACCTTTTTCCTCCTTTTGACGTTGGTTTTATCGGTCCAATCAGGTCCATATGCCACAATTCCAGAGCACTGCTGGTTTTTCTGCTTCCTAATCTTGGGTGCACTTTCCTGCAAGCCTTTCCCTCTACACAACATTCACACTGTACAATCATTTTATTCTTGTCCTTCATTCCAATTACTAGCTCTTCTTTCTTCATTTCCTCTATAGCTCTCTTATTTATATGCCCCAGTCTGCGATGCCAGATGTCTTCATCCATTGTAACTGTTGCAACTTCATTGTCCATTATCATTGATTCTACGTAATAAGCATTACCTCTTCGCACTGCAATCATTTGTGCTGTACCTGTTTCATTGTATATCACTGCTCCTAATTTGTCAAATTTAACATTATAACCATAATCTGTGCATTTAGCAACAGACAATAAGTTTGTATTCAAATCTGGGACAAAAAGTACGTTATTTAATCTTACCCTATTTTCAATTTCTGTTTGTTTCATCACAACCTCTCCTTTACCTTTGGAAACCAGTTTTCTCCCTTCTTTATCTGCCAATGTAATTTCTCTTTCTTCATCTTCAATCCTATCAAACATTGTTGTGTCGCAGGTCATATGGCTCGTGGACCCTGAGTCCAGTAACCATGTTGTATTCTTGACATTTGCGCCCCAAATGTCCTGTGGCCCATTTCTATTTGTTTTGTTCACAAACAAATAATCATTCACATTCCTAACAGCCTCAGTTTCATCATTAGACTTCATCATTGCTTCGCTTCTTCCTCGTCCACGTCCATTGTCTCTTCCATGATGATTCCATTGGTATCTTCCTCGTTGTCCTTTTCCGCGTAAAGGTTTATAACCTTTTGATTCCTTGCAATCTGATGAAATGTGACCAAAACCTTGACAGTTATAGCATTTTTGCTTAGCAAAACATTCACCAGACATATGGCCCCTCTTCCCACAGTTGTAACAGATAACCTCACTTTTTGACCTTTCTCGTGCCTTCCTTATATTTTCTTGATCTCTAGGCATCCTCTCTCCTTTCCTATTTTCTTGTCGGGATTCTTCCTGCTTCAACGCATATCTTATGTCATTTATAGTTACGTCCCTCTGATTTTCTAATATTCTTACATTTTGATCGAACTCGACTCTAAGGCCTTTCAAGATATACATTTTCAATTCATAATCCTCTATGAATTTTCCCAGTTGCGTACACTGGTTTCTCAATGCTTCAGCTCTGTTAATGAAACCATCTACGTTCTCTTCTCTCTTCATTCTCAAACTTGTCAATTCACTTAATGACCTCGCCTTTGTTTGTTCCGACTCAGCTGCCATATTATTTTTGATTGTGTTCCATAATTTATCCGCATTTCGTTCATTGCTATATCTTAATAACTGTGCTTTAGTCATTGTATTTATCATTATTGCTCTTGCGGCATGGTTGTCGTCGTCCCACGTGTTCCATTTCGTGAATTTCTCTGCATATCCTTCTTCTTCTTCTTCAGGTTTTCTTGGCTCTTTCACATCTATTACCTTTTTCCATAGCTTTTTTGCCCTTAGGATTCCCTCTATTTTTTCTTTCCAGAGGAAATAATTTTTATCATCAACTGGTTCTACTGTCGTCAAATTCCATCCGTCCGTCATTATGCCCTTTGTGTCTTTCACGCACGTGGCACACGTTTTTAGTATTTTTAAAAACTTTTTCTTATTCACGAATCTCTCAAACCACGGACCTCTGCTACCACATTGTGGGGTAGACGACAAGATAAATCACTCTTTATGGATATAAGATGTATTTAATATGAAAATATATAAATGAAAGATTACACATTGATAACATAACCTCTTTCACGCGACTATGCCATTATACCAGAACGTGCGCAACGACTCACTACTACGCCGTGGTTCCCCACGCCATCACGCGGCCTCCAAGCGTGCCAACTCCTGGCAACAAAAACAACCTCACAAAATCAACTTGGATAATTTTGGAATTTGTTGAGTATTTTTGTTGTAGGATCAATATTTGGGTAAATTTAGATGAAAATATCTTCAATTTTTAGGATTGTGAAAAAAATTTTAGTTGGAAGTGTCAAATTTTAATAAATTTATTTGAAATCAACTTGAATTATTTTGGATTTTGTTGAGTATTTCTGTTGTAGGATCTATATTTGAGTAAATTTAGATGAAAATAACGACAATTTTATGGATTGTGAAAAAAAATTTTGTTGGAAGTGTCAAATTTTAATAAATTTATTTGAAACCAACTTCGATTTTTTGGATTTTCTTGAGTATTTTTGTTGTAGGATCTACAATTGAGTAAATTTAGATGAAAATAACTTCGATTTTTTGGATTTTGTCACGATTTTTGTCAAATTTTAATAAATTTATTTGAAATCAACTTGGATAATTTTGGAATTTGTTGAGTATTTTTGTTGTAGGATCAATATTTGGGTAAATTTAGATGAAAATATCTTCAATTTTTAGGATTGTGAAAAAAATTTTAGTTGGAAGTGTCAAATTATAATAAATTTATTTGAAATCAACTTGAATTATTTTGGATTTTGTTGAGTATTTTTGTTGTAGGATCTATATTTGAGTAAATTTAGATGAAAATAACGACAATTTTTTGGATTGTGAAAAAAATTTTTGTTGGAAGTGTCAAATTTTAATAAATTTATTTGAAACCAAATTCGATTTTTTGGATTTTCTTGAGTATTTTTGTTGTAGGATCTACAATTGAGAAAATTTAGATGAAAATAACTTCTATTTCTTGGATTTTGTCACGATTTTTGTCAAATTTTAATAAATTTATTTGAAATCAACTTGGGTAATTTTGGAATTTGTTGAGTATTTTTGTTGTAGGATCAATATTTGGGTAAATTTAGATGAAAATATCTTCAATTTTTTGGATTGTGAAAAAAATTTTAGTTGGAAGTGTCAAATTTTAATACATTTATTTGAAATCAACTTGAATTATTTTGGATTTGGTTGAGTATTTTTGTTGTAGGATCTATATTTGAGTAAATTTAGATGAAAATAACTTCAATTTTGTGGATTGTGAAAAAAGTTTTAGTTGGAAGTGTCAAATTTTAATAAATTTATTTGAAACCAAATTCGATTTTTTGGATTTTTTTGAGTATTTTTGTTGTAGGATCTACAATTGAGTAAATTTAGATGAAAATAACTTCGATTTTATGGATTTTGTCACGATTTTTGTCAAATTTTAATAAATTTATTTGAAATCAACTTGGATAATTTTGGAATTTGTTGAGTATTTTTGTTGTAGGATCAATATTTGGGTAAATTTAGATGAAAATATCTTCAATTTTTAGGATTGTGAAAAAAATTTTAGTTGGAAGTGTCAAATTTTAATAAATTTATTTCAAATCAACTTGAATTATTTTGGATTTTGTTGAGAATTTTTGTTGTAGGATCTATATTTGAGTAAATTTAGATGAAAATAACTTCAATTTTGTGGATTGTGAAAAAAGTTTTAGTTGGAAGTGTCAAATTTTAATAAATTTATTTGAAACCAAATTCGATTTTTTGGATTTTCTTGAGTATTTTTGTTGTAGGATCTACAATTGAGTAAATTTAGATGAAAATAACTTCGATTTTTTGGATTTTGTCACGATTTTTGTCAAATTTTAATAAATTTATTTGAAATCAACTTGGATAATTTTGGAATTTGTTGAGTATTTTTGTGGTAGGATCAATATTTGGGTAAATTTAGATGAAAATATCTTCAATTTTTAGGATTGTGAAAAAAATTTTAGTTGGAAGTGTCAAATTTTAATAAATTTATTTGAAATCAACTTGAATTATTTTGGATTTTGTTGAGTATTTTTGTTGTAGGATCTATATTTGAGTAAATTTAGATGAAAATAACTTCAATTTTGTGGATTGTGAAAAAAATTTTGTTGGAAGTGTCAAATTTTAATAAATTTATTGGAAACCAAATTCGATTTTTTGGATTTTCTTGAGTATTTTTGTTGTAGGATCTACAATTGAGTAAATTTAGATGAAAATAACTTCGATTTTTTGGATTTTGTCACGATTTTGTCAAATTTTAATAAATTTATTTGAAATCAACTTGGATAATTTTGGAATTTGTTGAGTATTTTTGTTGTAAGATCTATATTTGAGTAAATTTAGATGAAAATATCTTCAATTTATAGGATTGTGAAAAAAATTTTAGTTGGAAGTGTCAAATTTTAATAAATTTATTTGAAACCAAATTCGATTTTTTGGATTTTCTTGAGTATTTTTGTTGTAGGATCTACAATTGAGTAATTTTGATGAAAATAACTTCGATTTTTTTGATTTTGTCACGATTTTTGTCAAATTTTAATAAATTTATTTGAAATCAACTTGGATAATTTTGGAATTTGTTGAGTATTTTTGTTGTAGGATCAATATTTGGGTAAATTTAGATGAAAATATCTTCAATTTTTAGGATTGTGAAAAAAATTTTAGTTGGAAGTGTCAAATTTTAATAAATGTATTTGAAATCAACTTGAATTATTTTGGATTTTGTTGAATATTTTTGTTGTAGGATCTATATTTGAGTAAATTTAGATGAAAATAACTTCAATTTTGTGGATTGTGAAAAAAATTTTACTTGGAAGTGTCAAATTTTAATAAATTTATTTGAAACCAAATTCGATTTTTTGGATTTTCTTGAGTATTTTTGTTGTAGGATCTACAATTGAGTAAATTTAGATGAAAATAACTTCGATTTTTTGGATTTTGTCACGATTTTTGTCAAATTTTAATAAATTTATTTGAAATCAACTTAAATAATTTTGGAATTTGTTGAGTATTTTTATTGTAGGATCAATATTTGGGTAAATGTAGATGAAAATATCTTCAATTTTTAGGATTGTGAAAAAAATTTTAGTTGGAAGTGTCAAATTTTAATAAATGTATTTGAAATCAACTTGAATAATTTTGGAATTTGTTGAGTATTTTTGTTGTAAGATCTATATTTGAGTAAATTTAGATGAAAATATCTTCAATTTATAGGATTGTGAAAAAAATTTTAGTTGGAAGTGTCAAATTTTAATAAATGTATTTGAAATCAACTTGAATTATTTTGGATTTTGTTGAGTATTTTTGTTGTAGGATCTATATTTGAGTAAATTTAGATGAAAATATCTTCAATTTTTAGGATTGTGAAAAAAAATTTAGTTGGAAGTGTCAAATTTTAATAAATTTATTTTAAACCAACTTCGATTTTTTGTATTTTCTTGAGTATTTTTGTTGTAGGATCTACAATTGAGTAAATTTAGATGAAAACAACTTCGATTTTTTGGATTTTGTCACGATTTTTGTCAAATTTTAATAAATTTATTTGAAATCATCTTGGGTAATTTTGGAATTTGTTGAGTATTTTTGTTGTAGGATCAATATTTGGGTAAATTTAGATGAAAATATCTTCAATTTTTTGGATTGTGAAAAAAATTTTAGTTGGAAGTGTCAAATTTTAATAAATTTATTTGAAATCAACTTGAATTATTTTGGATTTGGTTGAGTATTTTTGTTGTAGGATCTATATTTGAGTAAATTTAGATGAAAATAACTTCAATTTTGTGGATTGTGAAAAAAGTTTTAGTTGGAAGTGTCAAATTTTAATAAATTTATTTGAAACCAAATTCGATTTTTTGGATTTTCTTGAGTATTTTTGTTGTAGGATCTACAATTGAGTAAATTTAGATGAAAATAACTTCGATTTTTTTGATTTTGTCACGATTTTGTCAAATTTTAATAAATTTATTTGAAATCAACTTGGATAATTTTGGAATTTGTTGAGTATTTTTGTTGTAAGATCTATATTTGAGTAAATTTAGATGAAAATATCTTCAATTTATAGGATTGTGAAAAAAATTTTAGTTGGAAGTGTCAAATTTTAATAAATTTATTTGAAACCAAATTCGATTTTTTGGATTTTCTTGAGTATTTTTGTTGTAGGATCTACAATTGAGTAATTTTGATGAAAATAACTTCGATTTTTTTGATTTTGTCACGATTTTTGTCAAATTTTAATAAATTTATTTGAAATCAACTTGGATAATTTTGGAATTTGTTGAGTATTTTTGTTGTAGGATCAATATTTGGGTAAATTTAGATGAAAATATCTTCAATTTTTAGGATTGTGAAAAAAATTTTAGTTGGAAGTGTCAAATTTTAATAAATTTATTTGAAATCAACTTGAATTATTTTGGATTTTGTTGAGTATTTTTGTTGTAGGATCTATATTTGAGTAAATTTAGATGAAAATAACTTCAATTTTGTGGATTGTGAAAAAAATTTTACTTGGAAGTGTCAAATTTTAATAAATTTATTTGAAACCAAATTCGATTTTTTGGATTTTCTTGAGTATTTTTGTTGTAGGATCTACAATTGTGTAAATTTAGATGAAAATAACTTCGATTTTTTTGATTTTGTCACGATTTTTGTCAAATTTTAATAAATTTATTTGAAATCAACTTGGATAATTTTGGAATTTGTTGAGTATTTTTGTTGTAGGATCAATATTTGGGTAAATTTAGATGAAAATATCTTCAATTTTTAGGATTGTGAAAAAAATTTTAGTTGGAAGTGTCAAATTTTAATAAATTTATTTGAAATCAACTTGAATTATTTGGGATTTTGTTGAGTATTTTTGTTGTAGGATCTATATTTGAGTAAATTTAGATGAAAATAACTTCAATTTTGTGGATTGTGAAAAAAATTTTACTTGGAAGTGTCAAATTTTAATAAATTTATTTGAAACCAAATTCGATTTTTTGGATTTTGTCACGATTTTGTCAAATTTTAATAAATTTATTTGAAATCAACTTGGATAATTTTGGAATTTGTTGAGTATTTTTGTTGTAAGATCTATATTTGAGTAAATTTAGATGAAAATATCTTCAATTTATAGGATTGTGAAAAAAAATTTAGTTGGAAGTGTCAAATTTTAATAAATGTATTTGAAATCAACTTGAATTATTTTGGATTTTGTTGAGTATTTTTGTTGTAGGATCTATATTTGAGTAAATTTAGATGAAAATAACTTCGATTTTTTGGATTTTGTCACGATTTTTGTCAAATTTTAATAAATTAATTTGAAATCAACTTGGATAATTTTGGAATTTGTTGAGTATTTTTGTTGTAAGATCTATATTTGAGTAAATTTAGATGAAAATATCTTCAATTTATAGGATTGTGAAAAAAATTTTAGTTGGAAGTGTCAAATTTTAATAAATTTATTTGAAACCAAATTCGATTTTTTGGATTTTCTTGAGTATTTTTGTTGTAGGATCTACAATTGAGTAATTTTGATGAAAATAACTTCGATTTTTTTGATTTTGTCACGATTTTTGTCAAATTTTAATAAATTTATTTGAAATCAACTTGGATAATTTTGGAATTTGTTGAGTATTTTTGTTGTAGGATCAATATTTGGGTAAATTTAGATGAAAATATCTTCAATTTTTAGGATTGTGAAAAAAATTTTAGTTGGAAGTGTCAAATTTTAATAAATTTATTTGAAATCAACTTGAATTATTTTGGATTTTGTTGAGTATTTTTGTTGTAGGATCTATATTTGAGTAAATTTAGATGAAAATAACTTCAATTTTGTGGATTGTGAAAAAAATTTTACTTGGAAGTGTCAAATTTTAATAAATTTATTTGAAACCAAATTCGATTTTTTGGATTTTCTTGAGTATTTTTTTGTAGGATCTACAATTGAGTAAATTTAGATGAAAATAACTTCGATTTTTTGGATTTTGTCACGATTTTTGTCAAATTTTAATAAATTTATTTGAAATCAACTTGGATAATTTTGGAATTTGTTGAGTATTTTTGTTGTAGGATCAATGTTTGGGTAAATTTAGATGAAAATATCTTCAATTTTTAGGATTGTGAAAAAAATTTTAGTTGGAAGTGTCAAATTTTAATAAATTTATTTGAAATCAACTTGAATTATTTTGGATTTTGTTGAGTATTTTTGTTGTAGGATCTATATTTGAGTAAATTTAGATGAAAATAACTTCAATTTTGTGGATTGTGAAAAAAATTTTGTTGGAAGTGTCAAATTTTAATAAATTTATTGGAAACCAAATTCGATTTTTTGGATTTTCTTGAGTATTTTTGTTGTAGGATCTACAATTGAGTAAATTTAGATGAAAATAACTTCGATTTTTTGGATTTTGTCACGATTTTGTCAAATTTTAATAAATTTATTTGAAATCAACTTGGATAATTTTGGAATTTGTTGAGTATTTTTGTTGTAAGATCTATATTTGAGTAAATTTAGATGAAAATATCTTCAATTTATAGGATTGTGAAAAAAATTTTAGTTGGAAGTGTCAAATTTTAATAAATGTATTTGAAATCAACTTGAATTATTTTGGATTTTGTTGAGTATTTTTGTTGTAGGATCTATATTTGAGTAAATTTAGATGAAAATATCTTCAATTTTTAGGATTGTGAAAAAAAATTTAGTTGGAAGTGTCAAATTTTAATAAATTTATTTTAAACCAACTTCGATTTTTTGTATTTTCTTGAGTATTTTTGTTGTAGGATCTACAATTGAGTAAATTTAGATGAAATTAACTTCGATTTTTTTGATTTTGTCACGATTTTGTCAAATTTTAATAAATTTATTTGAAATCAACTTGGATAATTTTGGAATTTGTTGAGTATTTTTGTTGTAAGATCTATATTTGAGTAAATTTAGATGAAAATATCTTCAATTTATAGGATTGTGAAAAAAATTTTAGTTGGAAGTGTCAAATTTTAATAAATTTATTTGAAACCAAATTCGATTTTTTTGATTTTCTTGAGTATTTTTGTTGTAGGATCTACAATTGAGTAATTTTGATGAAAATAACTTCGATTTTTTTGATTTTGTCACGATTTTTGTCAAATTTTAATAAATTTATTTGAAATCAACTTGGATAATTTTGGAATTTGTTGAGTATTTTTGTTGTAGGATCAATATTTGGGTAAATTTAGATGAAAATATCTTCAATTTTTAGGATTGTGAAAAAAATTTTAGTTGGAAGTGTCAAATTTTAATAAATTTATTTGAAATCAACTTGAATTATTTTGGATTTTGTTGAGTATTTTTGTTGTAGGATCTATATTTGAGTAAATTTAGATGAAAATAACTTCAATTTTGTGGATTGTGAAAAAAATTTTACTTGGAAGTGTCAAATTTTAATAAATTTATTTGAAACCAAATTCGATTTTTTGTTGTAGGATCTACAATTGTGTAAATTTAGATGAAAATAACTTCGATTTTTTGGATTTTGTCACGATTTTTGTCAAATTTTAATAAATTTATTTGAAATCAACTTGGATAATTTTGGAATTTGTTGAGTATTTTTGTTGTAGGATCAATATTTGGGTAAATTTAGATGAAAATATCTTCAATTTTTAGGATTGTGAAAAAAATTTTAGTTGGAAGTGTCAAATTTTAATAAATTTATTTGAAATCAACTTGAATTATTTGGGATTTTGTTGAGTATTTTTGTTGTAGGATCTATATTTGAGTAAATTTAGATGAAAATAACTTCAATTTTGTGGATTGTGAAAAAAGTTTTAGTTGGAAGTGTCAAATTTTAATAAATTTATTTGAAACCAAATTCGATTTTTTGGATTTTCTTGAGTATTTTTGTTGTAGGATCTACAATTGAGTAAATTTAGATGAAAATAACTTCGATTTTTTGGATTTTGTCACGATTTTTGTCAAATTTTAATAAATTTATTTGAAATCAACTTGGATAATTTTGGAATTTGTTGAGTATTTTTGTTGTAGGATCAATATTTGGGTAAATTTAGATGAAAATATCTTCAATTTTTAGGATTGTGAAAAAAATTTTAGTTGGAAATGTCAAATTTTAATAAATTTATTTGAAATCAACTTGAATTATTTTGGATTTTGTTGAGTATTTTTGTTGTAGGATCTATATTTGAGTAAATTTAGATGAAAATAACTTCAATTTTGTGGATTGTGAGAAAAAATTTTGTTGGAAGTGTCAAATTTTAATAAATTTATTTGAAACCAAATTCGATTTTTTGGATTTTCTTGAGTATTTTTGTTGTAGGATCTACAATTGAGAAAATTTAGATGAAAATAACTTCTATTTCTTGGATTTTGTCACGATTTTTGTCAAATTTTAATAAATTTATTTGAAATCAACTTGGATAATTTTGGAATTTGTTGAGTATTTTTGTTGTAGGATCAATATTTGGGTAAATTTAGATGAAAATATCTTCAATTTTTAGGATTGTGAAAAAAATTTTAGTTGGAAGTGTCAAATTTTAATAAATGTATTTGAAATCAACTTGAATTATTTTGGATTTTGTTGAATATTTTTGTTGTAGGATCTATATTTGAGTAAATTTAGATGAAAATAACTTCAATTTTGTGGATTGTGAAACAAATTTTACTTGGAAGTGTCAAATTTTAATAAATTTATTTGAAACCAAATTCGATTTTTTGGATTTTCTTGAGTATTTTTGTTGTAGGATCTACAATTGAGTAAATTTAGATGAAAATAACTTCGATTTTTTGGATTTTGTCACGATTTTTGTCAAATTTTAATAAATTTATTTGAAATCAACTTAAATAATTTTGGAATTTGTTGAGTATTTTTATTGTAGGATCAATATTTGGGTAAATGTAGATGAAAATATCTTCAATTTTTAGGATTGTGAAAAAAATTTTAGTTGGAAGTGTCAAATTTTAATAAATGTATTTGAAATCAACTTGAATAATTTTGGATTTTGTTGAGTATTTTTGTTGTAGGATCTATATTTGAGTAAATTTAGATGAAAATAACTTCAATTTTGTGGATTGTGAAAAAAATTTTTGTTGGAAGTGTCAAATTTTAATAAATTTATTTGAAACCAAATTCGATTTTTTGGATTTTCTTGAGTATTTTTTTGTAGGATCTACAATTGAGTAAATTTAGATGAAAATAACTTCGATTTTTTGGATTTTGTCACGATTTTTGTCAAATTTTAATAAATTTATTTGAAATCAACTTGGATAATTTTGGAATTTGTTGAGTATTTTTGTTGTAGGATCAATGTTTGGGTAAATTTAGATGAAAATATCTTCAATTTATAGGATTGTGAAAAAAATTTTAGTTGGAAGTGTCAAATTTTAATAAATTTATTTGAAACCAAATTCGATTTTTTGGATTTTCTTGAGTATTTTTGTTGTAGGATCTACAATTGAGTAATTTTGATGAAAATAACTTCGATTTTTTTGATTTTGTCACGATTTTTGTCAAATTTTAATAAATTTATTTGAAATCAACTTGGATAATTTTGGAATTTGTTGAGTATTTTTGTTGTAGGATCAATATTTGGGTAAATTTAGATGAAAATATCTTCAATTTTTAGGATTGTGAAAAAAATTTTAGTTGGAAGTGTCAAATTTTAATAAATTTATTTGAAATCAACTTGAATTATTTTGGATTTTGTTGAGTATTTTTGTTGTAGGATCTATATTTGAGTAAATTTAGATGAAAATAACTTCAATTTTGTGGATTGTGAAAAAAATTTTACTTGGAAGTGTCAAATTTTAATAAATTTATTTGAAACCAAATTCGATTTTTTGGATTTTCTTGAGTATTTTTGTTGTAGGATCTACAATTGTGTAAATTTAGATGAAAATAACTTCGATTTTTTGGATTTTGTCACGATTTTTGTCAAATTTTAATAAATTTATTTGAAATCAACTTGGATAATTTTGGAATTTGTTGAGTATTTTTGTTGTAGGATCAATATTTGGGTAAATTTAGATGAAAATATCTTCAATTTTTAGGATTGTGAAAAAAATTTTAGTTGGAAGTGTCAAATTTTAATAAATGTATTTGAAATCAACTTGAATTATTTTGGATTTTGTTGAGTATTTTTGTTGTAGGATCTAGATTTGAGTAAATTTAGATGAAAATATCTTCAATTTTTAGGATTGTGAAAAAAAATTTAGTTGGAAGTGTCAAATTTTAATAAATTTATTTTAAACCAACTTCGATTTTTTGTATTTTCTTGAGTATTTTTGTTGTAGGATCTACAATTGAGTAAATTTAGATGAAAACAACTTCGATTTTTTGGATTTTGTCACGATTTTTGTCAAATTTTAATAAATTTATTTGAAATCAACTTGGGTAATTTTGGAATTTGTTGAGTATTTTTGTTGTAGGATCAATATTTGGGTAAATTTAGATGAAAATATCTTCAATTTTTTGGATTGTGAAAAAAATTTTAGTTGGAAGTGTCAAATTTTAATAAATTTATTTGAAATCAACTTGAATTATTTTGGATTTGGTTGAGTATTTTTGTTGTAGGATCTATATTTGAGTAAATTTAGATGAAAATAACTTCAATTTTGTGGATTGTGAAAAAAGTTTTAGTTGGAAGTGTCAAATTTTAATAAATTTATTTGAAACCAAATTCGATTTTTTGGATTTTCTTGAGTATTTTTGTTGTAGGATCTACAATTGAGTAAATTTAGATGAAAATAACTCCGATTTTTTGGATTTTGTCACGATTTTTGACAAATTTTAATAAATTTATTTGAAATCAACTTGGGTAATTTTGGAATTTGTTGAGTATTTTTGTTGTAGGATCAATATTTGGGTAAATGTAGATGAAAATATCTTCAATTTTTAGGATTGTGAAAAAAATTTTAGTTGGAAGTGTCAAATTTTAATAAATGTATTTGAAATCAACTTGAATTATTTTGGATTTTGTTGAGTATTTTTGTTGTAGGATCTATATTTGAGTAAATTTAGATGAAAATAGCATCAATTTTGTGGATTGTGAAAAAAATTTTAGTTGGAAGTGTCAAATTTTAATAAATTTATTTGAAACCAAATTCGATTTTTTGGATTTTCTTGAGTATTTTTGTTGTAGGATCTACAATTGAGTAAATTTAGATGAAAATAACTTCGATTTCTTGGATTTTGTCACGATTTTTGTCAAATTTTAATAAATTTATTTGAAATCTGTGGGGTAGACGACAAGATAAATCACTCTTTATGGATATAAGATGTATTTAATATGAAAATATATAAATGAAAGATTACACATTGATAACATAACCTCTTTCACGCGACTATGCCATTATACCAGAACGTGCGCAACGACTCACTACTACGCCGTGGTTCCCCACGCCATCACGCGGCCTCCAAGCGTGCCAACTCCTGGCAACAAAAACAACCTCACACTCACCCCCTTTGTTTTTATTGCTTCCCATTCATCATAAAAACTTTTACATTTCCTAGCAGATTCGATCCACTCAGTGCCTTAGTCAAACAGTCAGCAGTCATTTGCTTACCCGGTACATGTACTATATCAAAGTTCTCAATTTTTGCAGCCTCTCTAACATAATGACACCTTCTGTTTAACAATTTCGACTTACTTTTAAAGTTTCCGCCATTTGCTAACTTTACCACATTCAAATTGTCACATTTCAACACCTTTTTCAGTCCCTTTCCCAGTCCAATCTCTTTTAATAGATCATTACACCACACTATCTCCTTCACTCCTTCCAGCACAGCCTCTAGTTCGCTCTCCGTCGAAGATAATGCAACCCTTGTTTGCTTTTTGCTTCTCCAATGTATCAAATCCCCATTTCTATATAATAACATTCCTGTGAAGGATTTCGCGTCTTCCGTGCTATCCCATGACGCATCTGTTTCACATGTGATTTCTTCGGTGTTGTTTCCGTTTCCAAATTTCAGGCGGTAGTCAATTGTCCCTTTTAAATATCTTAGAATTCTCTTCAAAGCTGACATATGTAGCACTTTGGGGTTGTTATTGAATTGCGAAAGACAACTCACCGCAAATGATATATCTGGTCTTGCATAAACACATAAGTACATAAGTCTTCCCATTAATTCTTGATACTCTACCGGATTGCACTCTTTACTTTCTTCATGGTCTTCCAGTTTTTGATTTACATCCATCGGCGATGCTGTTACATTACTCTCTGTCATTCCGTATAGTTCTAACAGTTTCTCTATGTATTCTCTTAAGTGTACATAGATAATTCCTTCATCCTGTTCTATCTGCATACCTAAAACTGTTGTTGCCTCTCCTAAAATCTTTATATCTATTAGTTCTCCTACCTTGTCCATATATTTCTTCTCATACTCATCGCTGCTAGAAACTATTATCATATCATCCACATGTATTCCACAATACAAAAAATCATTCTTTTCTCTTTTAAAAAATAAACACGGGTCCTCCTTCGATTGATTCAGTCCGTTTTTCAGCAACACCTCTGTAAGAAACTCATTCCAACACTTCCCCGCCTGTTTCAGTCCATAAACACTTTTCTTTAACCTGCAAACACAGTCTTTTTTCCTTTCGAATCCCCTTGGCAGCTCCATGTAGATTTCTTCCTTTAAATTTCCATGCAAGAACGCAGTTTTCACATCGTATAGTTTTATTTTTCGTTTTTCTCCAGCACACACGCTGAATAACAGCCTGACCGTCTCAACTCGAACAACCGGCGCGAACGTCTCTGTATAATCATATCCCGGACGCTGTCCACATCCTATGGCCACTAAACGCGCTTTATATTTTCGTTCTTTAGTATTGGGGTCCTCCTTAATGTTAAATATCCACTTACTATTAATTACCCTTTTTTCTTTAGGCCGAGAAACAATGTCCCACACGTCGTGTTTCTTCATGGAGTTAACCTCTTCATTCATGGCTTGTTTCCACTTGAACCAGCTATCCGATTCTTCAGCTTGTTTGATGTTCTTCGGTATTTCTTCACCTAACATTAACAATGCTAATTGCTTATCTTTCAATCTTTCTGATCTTCTGAATTCCCCTGGGAGTTCCTTTTGTTTCTCTTCCTCTTTCTCCAGATATCTTCGTGTCATCAATGCCTCTTTTGTCGTCCCTTTTGGTCGTCCTCTGTTCCTCGTTTGGGTAGGTTGTTCTTGTATTTCTATCCTCTCCTGGTTTTGTTCGTCCTCAATTTCGTATTCATTATGTACTTCATCCTCTTCATTTAAGCTTTCCGAATTTGCATCTTCGTATTCATCATCTTCTCCATCTGTTATCTCTTCTATAATTCTTTCACAGGGCTCAATCACCTTGCTTTCGTCTTCAAAATCTAATCCCACAATCACCAGATCTTCATCCACCTCAGATTCCCTTATTCCTTTTTTATTTAGCAATTCCGCTCCATTTTTACTCTCATCAAATTTCACGTCACAATCATTTCTCACTTTATCTGTTTCTGGTAAATATATTCTGTAGGTATTGTTGTTTCCATAACCTATAAAAATTCCTTTGAGGGTCTTAGCGTCAAATTTATTTCTTGACCCCTCTTTATTTAACAGATATGCAACACAGCCGAACCTTCTCATATAACTTATATTCGGTTTTTTTTCATGCCATAGTTCATAGGGCGTTCTTCCATGTACACTAGATCGTACTCTATTTCTTATATACGCCGCTGAACATACAGCCTCTGCCCAAAAATTCATGGGCAATTCAGAGTCTGACATTAATGATCTCGTCATCTCTATAACTGACCGGTTCGCCCTTTCAGCCACCCCATTGCATTGAGGCGTTCTTGCTGGGCTAAACTCATGCTTTATTCCTTTTTTTTCCAACCACATTCTTAAATCAATTCCAATAAATTCACCCCCATTATCCGAACGTAATGATTTTAGTTTCTTTTCAAACTGATTTTCTTTTAACACTATTAACTTCTTCAATTCTTTTTCCGCTTCATCTTTACCATTCAACAATGAAATGAACAACATTCTAGAATAATCATCGATGATTGTGAATATGTACCTTTTTCCTCCTTTTGACGTTGGTTTTATCGGTCCAATCAGGTCCATATGCCACAATTCCAGAGCACTGCTGGTTTTTCTGCTTCCTAATCTTGGGTGCACTTTCCTGCAAGCCTTTCCCTCTACACAACATTCACACTGTACAATCATTTTATTCTTGTCCTTCATTCCAATTACTAGCTCTTCTTTCTTCATTTCCTCTATAGCTCTCTTATTTATATGCCCCAGTCTGCGATGCCAGATGTCTTCATCCATTGTAACTGTTGCAACTTCATTGTCCATTATCATTGATTCTACGTAATAAGCATTACCTCTTCGCACTGCAATCATTTGTGCTGTACCTGTTTCATTGTATATCACTGCTCCTAATTTGTCAAATTTAACATTATAACCATAATCTGTGCATTTAGCAACAGACAATAAGTTTGTATTCAAATCTGGGACAAAAAGTACGTTATTTAATCTTACCCTATTTTCAATTTCTGTTTGTTTCATCACAACCTCTCCTTTACCTTTGGAAACCAGTTTTCTCCCTTCTTTATCTGCCAATGTAATTTCTCTTTCTTCATCTTCAATCCTATCAAACATTGTTGTGTCGCAGGTCATATGGCTCGTGGACCCTGAGTCCAGTAACCATGTTGTATTCTTGACATTTGCGCCCCAAATGTCCTGTGGCCCATTTCTATTTGTTTTGTTCACAAACAAATAATCATTCACATTCCTAACAGCCTCAGTTTCATCATTAGACTTCATCATTGCTTCGCTTCTTCCTCGTCCACGTCCATTGTCTCTTCCATGATGATTCCATTGGTATCTTCCTCGTTGTCCTTTTCCGCGTAAAGGTTTATAACCTTTTGATTCCTTGCAATCTGATGAAATGTGACCAAAACCTTGACAGTTATAGCATTTTTGCTTAGCAAAACATTCACCAGACATATGGCCCCTCTTCCCACAGTTGTAACAGATAACCTCACTTTTTGACCTTTCTCGTGCCTTCCTTATATTTTCTTGATCTCTAGGCATCCTCTCTCCTTTCCTATTTTCTTGTCGGGATTCTTCCTGCTTCAACGCATATCTTATGTCATTTATAGTTACGTCCCTCTGATTTTCTAATATTCTTACATTTTGATCGAACTCGACTCTAAGGCCTTTCAAGATATACATTTTCAATTCATAATCCTCTATGAATTTTCCCAGTTGCGTACACTGGTTTCTCAATGCTTCAGCTCTGTTAATGAAACCATCTACGTTCTCTTCTCTCTTCATTCTCAAACTTGTCAATTCACTTAATGACCTCGCCTTTGTTTGTTCCGACTCAGCTGCCATATTATTTTTGATTGTGTTCCATAATTTATCCGCATTTCGTTCATTGCTATATCTTAATAACTGTGCTTTAGTCATTGTATTTATCATTATTGCTCTTGCGGCATGGTTGTCGTCGTCCCACGTGTTCCATTTCGTGAATTTCTCTGCATATCCTTCTTCTTCTTCTTCAGGTTTTCTTGGCTCTTTCACATCTATTACCTTTTTCCATAGCTTTTTTGCCCTTAGGATTCCCTCTATTTTTTCTTTCCAGAGGAAATAATTTTTATCATCAACTGGTTCTACTGTCGTCAAATTCCATCCGTCCGTCATTATGCCCTTTGTGTCTTTCACGCACGTGGCACACGTTTTTAGTATTTTTAAAAACTTTTTCTTATTCACGAATCTCTCAAACCACGGACCTCTGCTACCACATTGTGGGGTAGACGACAAGATAAATCACTCTTTATGGATATAAGATGTATTTAATATGAAAATATATAAATGAAAGATTACACATTGATAACATAACCTCTTTCACGCGACTATGCCATTATACCAGAACGTGCGCAACGACTCACTACTACGCCGTGGTTCCCCACGCCATCACGCGGCCTCCAAGCGTGCCAACTCCTGGCAACAAAAACAACCTCACAAAATCAACTTGGATAATTTTGGAATTTGTTGAGTATTTTTGTTGTAGGATCAATATTTGGGTAAATTTAGATGAAAATATCTTCAATTTTTAGGATTGTGAAAAAAATTTTAGTTGGAAGTGTCAAATTTTAATAAATTTATTTGAAATCAACTTGAATTATTTTGGATTTTGTTGAGTAT
Source organism: Andrena praecox (assembly GCA_963932275.1). NCBI lineage: Eukaryota > Metazoa > Arthropoda > Insecta > Hymenoptera > Andrenidae > Andrena > Andrena praecox. The sequence continues at coordinate 135,706 of CAWVQO010000217.1, forward strand.
TTCTGTTGTAGGATCTATATTTGAGTAAATTTAGATGAAAATAACGACAATTTTATGGATTGTGAAAAAAAATTTTGTTGGAAGTGTCAAATTTTAATAAATTTATTTGAAACCAACTTCGATTTTTTGGATTTTCTTGAGTATTTTTGTTGTAGGATCTACAATTGAGTAAATTTAGATGAAAATAACTTCGATTTTTTGGATTTTGTCACGATTTTTGTCAAATTTTAATAAATTTATTTGAAATCAACTTGGATAATTTTGGAATTTGTTGAGTATTTTTGTTGTAGGATCAATATTTGGGTAAATTTAGATGAAAATATCTTCAATTTTTAGGATTGTGAAAAAAATTTTAGTTGGAAGTGTCAAATTATAATAAATTTATTTGAAATCAACTTGAATTATTTTGGATTTTGTTGAGTATTTTTGTTGTAGGATCTATATTTGAGTAAATTTAGATGAAAATAACGACAATTTTTTGGATTGTGAAAAAAATTTTTGTTGGAAGTGTCAAATTTTAATAAATTTATTTGAAACCAAATTCGATTTTTTGGATTTTCTTGAGTATTTTTGTTGTAGGATCTACAATTGAGAAAATTTAGATGAAAATAACTTCTATTTCTTGGATTTTGTCACGATTTTTGTCAAATTTTAATAAATTTATTTGAAATCAACTTGGGTAATTTTGGAATTTGTTGAGTATTTTTGTTGTAGGATCAATATTTGGGTAAATTTAGATGAAAATATCTTCAATTTTTTGGATTGTGAAAAAAATTTTAGTTGGAAGTGTCAAATTTTAATACATTTATTTGAAATCAACTTGAATTATTTTGGATTTGGTTGAGTATTTTTGTTGTAGGATCTATATTTGAGTAAATTTAGATGAAAATAACTTCAATTTTGTGGATTGTGAAAAAAGTTTTAGTTGGAAGTGTCAAATTTTAATAAATTTATTTGAAACCAAATTCGATTTTTTGGATTTTTTTGAGTATTTTTGTTGTAGGATCTACAATTGAGTAAATTTAGATGAAAATAACTTCGATTTTATGGATTTTGTCACGATTTTTGTCAAATTTTAATAAATTTATTTGAAATCAACTTGGATAATTTTGGAATTTGTTGAGTATTTTTGTTGTAGGATCAATATTTGGGTAAATTTAGATGAAAATATCTTCAATTTTTAGGATTGTGAAAAAAATTTTAGTTGGAAGTGTCAAATTTTAATAAATTTATTTCAAATCAACTTGAATTATTTTGGATTTTGTTGAGAATTTTTGTTGTAGGATCTATATTTGAGTAAATTTAGATGAAAATAACTTCAATTTTGTGGATTGTGAAAAAAGTTTTAGTTGGAAGTGTCAAATTTTAATAAATTTATTTGAAACCAAATTCGATTTTTTGGATTTTCTTGAGTATTTTTGTTGTAGGATCTACAATTGAGTAAATTTAGATGAAAATAACTTCGATTTTTTGGATTTTGTCACGATTTTTGTCAAATTTTAATAAATTTATTTGAAATCAACTTGGATAATTTTGGAATTTGTTGAGTATTTTTGTGGTAGGATCAATATTTGGGTAAATTTAGATGAAAATATCTTCAATTTTTAGGATTGTGAAAAAAATTTTAGTTGGAAGTGTCAAATTTTAATAAATTTATTTGAAATCAACTTGAATTATTTTGGATTTTGTTGAGTATTTTTGTTGTAGGATCTATATTTGAGTAAATTTAGATGAAAATAACTTCAATTTTGTGGATTGTGAAAAAAATTTTGTTGGAAGTGTCAAATTTTAATAAATTTATTGGAAACCAAATTCGATTTTTTGGATTTTCTTGAGTATTTTTGTTGTAGGATCTACAATTGAGTAAATTTAGATGAAAATAACTTCGATTTTTTGGATTTTGTCACGATTTTGTCAAATTTTAATAAATTTATTTGAAATCAACTTGGATAATTTTGGAATTTGTTGAGTATTTTTGTTGTAAGATCTATATTTGAGTAAATTTAGATGAAAATATCTTCAATTTATAGGATTGTGAAAAAAATTTTAGTTGGAAGTGTCAAATTTTAATAAATTTATTTGAAACCAAATTCGATTTTTTGGATTTTCTTGAGTATTTTTGTTGTAGGATCTACAATTGAGTAATTTTGATGAAAATAACTTCGATTTTTTTGATTTTGTCACGATTTTTGTCAAATTTTAATAAATTTATTTGAAATCAACTTGGATAATTTTGGAATTTGTTGAGTATTTTTGTTGTAGGATCAATATTTGGGTAAATTTAGATGAAAATATCTTCAATTTTTAGGATTGTGAAAAAAATTTTAGTTGGAAGTGTCAAATTTTAATAAATTTATTTGAAATCAACTTGAATTATTTTGGATTTTGTTGAGTATTTTTGTTGTAGGATCTATATTTGAGTAAATTTAGATGAAAATAACTTCAATTTTGTGGATTGTGAAAAAAATTTTACTTGGAAGTGTCAAATTTTAATAAATTTATTTGAAACCAAATTCGATTTTTTGGATTTTCTTGAGTATTTTTGTTGTAGGATCTACAATTGAGTAATTTTGATGAAAATAACTTCGATTATTTTGATTTTGTCACGATTTTTGTCAAATTTTAATAAATTTATTTGAAATCAACTTGGATAATTTTGGAATTTGTTGAGTATTTTTGTTGTAGGATCAATATTTGGGTAAATTTAGATGAAAATATCTTCAATTTTTAGGATTGTGAAAAAAATTTTAGTTGGAAGTGTCAAATTTTAATAAATTTATTTGAAATCAACTTGGATAATTTTGGAATTTGTTGAGTATTTTTGTTGTAGGATCAATATTTGGGTAAATTTAGATGAAAATATCTTCAATTTTTAGGATTGTGAAAAAAATTTTAGTTGGAAGTGTCAAATTATAATAAATTTATTTGAAATCAACTTGAATTATTTTGGATTTTGTTGAGTATTTTTGTTGTAGGATCTATATTTGAGTAAATTTAGATGAAAATAACGACAATTTTTTGGATTGTGAAAAAAATTTTTGTTGGAAGTGTCAAATTTTAATAAATTTATTTGAAACCAAATTCGATTTTTTGGATTTTCTTGAGTATTTTTGTTGTAGGATCTACAATTGAGAAAATTTAGATGAAAATAACTTCTATTTCTTGGATTTTGTCACGATTTTTGTCAAATTTTAATAAATTTATTTGAAATCAACTTGGGTAATTTTGGAATTTGTTGAGTATTTTTGTTGTAGGATCAATATTTGGGTAAATTTAGATGAAAATATCTTCAATTTTTTGGATTGTGAAAAAAATTTTAGTTGGAAGTGTCAAATTTTAATACATTTATTTGAAATCAACTTGAATTATTTTGGATTTGGTTGAGTATTTTTGTTGTAGGATCTATATTTGAGTAAATTTAGATGAAAATAACTTCAATTTTGTGGATTGTGAAAAAAGTTTTAGTTGGAAGTGTCAAATTTTAATAAATTTATTTGAAACCAAATTCGATTTTTTGGATTTTTTTGAGTATTTTTGTTGTAGGATCTACAATTGAGTAAATTTAGATGAAAATAACTTCGATTTTATGGATTTTGTCACGATTTTTGTCAAATTTTAATAAATTTATTTGAAATCAACTTGGATAATTTTGGAATTTGTTGAGTATTTTTGTTGTAGGATCAATATTTGGGTAAATTTAGATGAAAATATCTTCAATTTTTAGGATTGTGAAAAAAATTTTAGTTGGAAGTGTCAAATTTTAATAAATTTATTTCAAATCAACTTGAATTATTTTGGATTTTGTTGAGAATTTTTGTTGTAGGATCTATATTTGAGTAAATTTAGATGAAAATAACTTCAATTTTGTGGATTGTGAAAAAAGTTTTAGTTGGAAGTGTCAAATTTTAATAAATTTATTTGAAACCAAATTCGATTTTTTGGATTTTCTTGAGTATTTTTGTTGTAGGATCTACAATTGAGTAAATTTAGATGAAAATAACTTCGATTTTTTGGATTTTGTCACGATTTTTGTCAAATTTTAATAAATTTATTTGAAATCAACTTGGATAATTTTGGAATTTGTTGAGTATTTTTGTGGTAGGATCAATATTTGGGTAAATTTAGATGAAAATATCTTCAATTTTTAGGATTGTGAAAAAAATTTTAGTTGGAAGTGTCAAATTTTAATAAATTTATTTGAAATCAACTTGAATTATTTTGGATTTTGTTGAGTATTTTTGTTGTAGGATCTATATTTGAGTAAATTTAGATGAAAATAACTTCAATTTTGTGGATTGTGAAAAAAATTTTGTTGGAAGTGTCAAATTTTAATAAATTTATTGGAAACCAAATTCGATTTTTTGGATTTTCTTGAGTATTTTTGTTGTAGGATCTACAATTGAGTAAATTTAGATGAAAATAACTTCGATTTTTTGGATTTTGTCACGATTTTGTCAAATTTTAATAAATTTATTTGAAATCAACTTGGATAATTTTGGAATTTGTTGAGTATTTTTGTTGTAAGATCTATATTTGAGTAAATTTAGATGAAAATATCTTCAATTTATAGGATTGTGAAAAAAATTTTAGTTGGAAGTGTCAAATTTTAATAAATTTATTTGAAACCAAATTCGATTTTTTGGATTTTCTTGAGTATTTTTGTTGTAGGATCTACAATTGAGTAATTTTGATGAAAATAACTTCGATTTTTTTGATTTTGTCACGATTTTTGTCAAATTTTAATAAATTTATTTGAAATCAACTTGGATAATTTTGGAATTTGTTGAGTATTTTTGTTGTAGGATCAATATTTGGGTAAATTTAGATGAAAATATCTTCAATTTTTAGGATTGTGAAAAAAATTTTAGTTGGAAGTGTCAAATTTTAATAAATTTATTTGAAATCAACTTGAATTATTTTGGATTTTGTTGAGTATTTTTGTTGTAGGATCTATATTTGAGTAAATTTAGATGAAAATAACTTCAATTTTGTGGATTGTGAAAAAAATTTTACTTGGAAGTGTCAAATTTTAATAAATTTATTTGAAACCAAATTCGATTTTTTGGATTTTCTTGAGTATTTTTGTTGTAGGATCTACAATTGAGTAATTTTGATGAAAATAACTTCGATTATTTTGATTTTGTCACGATTTTTGTCAAATTTTAATAAATTTATTTGAAATCAACTTGGATAATTTTGGAATTTGTTGAGTATTTTTGTTGTAGGATCAATATTTGGGTAAATTTAGATGAAAATATCTTCAATTTTTAGGATTGTGAAAAAAATTTTAGTTGGAAGTGTCAAATTTTAATAAATTTATTTGAAATCAACTTGAATTATTTTGGATTTTGTTGAGTATTTTTGTTGTAGGATCTATATTTGGGTAAATTTAGATGAAAATATCTTCAATTTTTAGGATTGTGAAAAAAATTTTAGTTGGAAGTGTCAAATTTTAATAAATTTATTTGAAATCAACTTGAATTATTTGGGATTTTGTTGAGTATTTTTGTTGTAGGATCTATATTTGAGTAAATTTAGATGAAAATAACTTCAATTTTGTGGATTGTGAAAAAAATTTTACTTGGAAGTGTCAAATTTTAATAAATTTATTTGAAACCAAATTCGATTTTTTGGATTTTGTCACGATTTTGTCAAATTTTAATAAATTTATTTGAAATCAACTTGGATAATTTTGGAATTTGTTGAGTATTTTTGTTGTAAGATCTATATTTGAGTAAATTTAGATGAAAATATCTTCAATTTATAGGATTGTGAAAAAAAATTTAGTTGGAAGTGTCAAATTTTAATAAATGTATTTGAAATCAACTTGAATTATTTTGGATTTTGTTGAGTATTTTTGTTGTAGGATCTATATTTGAGTAAATTTAGATGAAAATAACTTCGATTTTTTGGATTTTGTCACGATTTTTGTCAAATTTTAATAAATTTATTTGAAATCAACTTGGATAATTTTGGAATTTGTTGAGTATTTTTGTTGTAAGATCTATATTTGAGTAAATTTAGATGAAAATATCTTCAATTTATAGGATTGTGAAAAAAATTTTAGTTGGAAGTGTCAAATTTTAATAAATTTATTTGAAACCAAATTCGATTTTTTGGATTTTCTTGAGTATTTTTGTTGTAGGATCTACAATTGAGTAATTTTGATGAAAATAACTTCGATTTTTTTGATTTTGTCACGATTTTTGTCAAATTTTAATAAATTTATTTGAAATCAACTTGGATAATTTTGGAATTTGTTGAGTATTTTTGTTGTAGGATCAATATTTGGGTAAATTTAGATGAAAATATCTTCAATTTTTAGGATTGTGAAAAAAATTTTAGTTGGAAGTGTCAAATTTTAATAAATGTATTTGAAATCAACTTGAATAATTTTGGATTTTGTTGAGTATTTTTGTTGTAGGATCTATATTTGAGTAAATTTAGATGAAAATAACTTCAATTTTGTGGATTGTGAAAAAAATTTTACTTGGAAGTGTCAAATTTTAATAAATTTATTTGAAACCAAATTCGATTTTTTGGATTTTCTTGAGTATTTTTGTTGTAGGATCTACAATTGAGTAAATTTAGATGAAAATAACTTCGATTTTTTGGATTTTGTCACGATTTTTGTCAAATTTTAATAAATTTATTTGAAATCAACTTGGATAATTTTGGAATTTGTTGAGTATTTTTGTTGTAGGATCAATATTTGGGTAAATTTAGATGAAAATATCTTCAATTTTTAGGATTGTGAAAAAAATTTTAGTTGGAAGTGTCAAATTTTAATAAATGTATTTGAAATCAACTTGAATTATTTTGGATTTTGTTGAATATTTTTGTTGTAGGATCTATATTTGAGTAAATTTAGATGAAAATAACTTCAATTTTGTGGATTGTGAAAAAAATTTTACTTGGAAGTGTCAAATTTTAATAAATTTATTTGAAACCAAATTCGATTTTTTGGATTTTCTTGAGTATTTTTGTTGTAGGATCTACAATTGAGTAAATTTAGATGAAAATAACTTCGATTTTTTGGATTTTGTCACGATTTTTGTCAAATTTTAATAAATTTATTTGAAATCAACTTAAATAATTTTGGAATTTGTTGAGTATTTTTATTGTAGGATCAATATTTGGGTAAATGTAGATGAAAATATCTTCAATTTTTAGGATTGTGAAAAAAATTTTAGTTGGAAGTGTCAAATTTTAATAAATTTATTTGAAATCAACTTGAATTATTTTGGATTTTGTTGAGTATTTTTGTTGTAGGATCTATATTTGAGTAAATTTAGATGAAAATATCTTCAATTTTTAGGATTGTGAAAAAAAATTTAGTTGGAAGTGTCAAATTTTAATAAATTTATTTTAAACCAACTTCGATTTTTTGTATTTTCTTGAGTATTTTTGTTGTAGGATCTACAATTGAGTAAATTTAGATGAAATTAACTTCGATTTTTTTGATTTTGTCACGATTTTGTCAAATTTTAATAAATTTATTTGAAATCAACTTGGATAATTTTGGAATTTGTTGAGTATTTTTGTTGTAAGATCTATATTTGAGTAAATTTAGATGAAAATATCTTCAATTTATAGGATTGTGAAAAAAATTTTAGTTGGAAGTGTCAAATTTTAATAAATTTATTTGAAACCAAATTCGATTTTTTGGATTTTCTTGAGTATTTTTGTTGTAGGATCTACAATTGAGTAATTTTGATGAAAATAACTTCGATTTTTTTTATTTTGTCACGATTTTTGTCAAATTTTAATAAATTTATTTGAAATCAACTTGGATAATTTTGGAATTTGTTGAGTATTTTTGTTGTAGGATCAATATTTGGGTAAATTTAGATGAAAATATCTTCAATTTTTAGGATTGTGAAAAAAATTTTAGTTGGAAGTGTCAAATTTTAATAAATTTATTTGAAATCAACTTGAATTATTTTGGATTTTGTTGAGTATTTTTGTTGTAGGATCTATATTTGAGTAAATTTAGATGAAAATAACTTCAATTTTGTGGATTGTGAGAAAAAATTTTGTTGGAAGTGTCAAATTTTAATAAATTTATTTGAAACCATATTCGATTTTTTGGATTTTCTTGAGTATTTTTGTTGTAGGATCTACAATTGGGTAAATTTAGATGAAAATAACTCCGATTTTTTGGATTTTGTCACGATTTTTGACAAATTTTAATAAATTTATTTGAAATCAACTTGGGTAATTTTGGAATTTGTTGAGTATTTTTGTTGTAGGATCAATATTTGGGTAAATGTAGATGAAAATATCTTCAATTTTTAGGATTGTGAAAAAAATTTTAGTTGGAAGTGTCAAATTTTAATAAATTTATTTCAAATCAACTTGAATTATTTTGGATTTTGTTGAGAATTTTTGTTGTAGGATCTATATTTGAGTAAATTTAGATGAAAATAACTTCAATTTTGTGGATTGTGAAAAAAGTTTTAGTTGGAAGTGTCAAATTTTAATAAATTTATTTGAAACCAAATTCGATTTTTTGGATTTTCTTGAGTATTTTTGTTGTAGGATCTACAATTGAGTAAATTTAGATGAAAATAACTTCGATTTTTTGGATTTTGTCACGATTTTTGTCAAATTTTAATAAATTTATTTGAAATCAACTTGGATAATTTTGGAATTTGTTGAGTATTTTTGTGGTAGGATCAATATTTGGGTAAATTTAGATGAAAATATCTTCAATTTTTAGGATTGTGAAAAAAATTTTAGTTGGAAGTGTCAAATTTTAATAAATTTATTTGAAATCAACTTGAATTATTTTGGATTTTGTTGAGTATTTTTGTTGTAGGATCTATATTTGAGTAAATTTAGATGAAAATAACTTCAATTTTGTGGATTGTGAAAAAAATTTTGTTGGAAGTGTCAAATTTTAATAAATTTATTGGAAACCAAATTCGATTTTTTGGATTTTCTTGAGTATTTTTGTTGTAGGATCTACAATTGAGTAAATTTAGATGAAAATAACTTCGATTTTTTGGATTTTGTCACGATTTTGTCAAATTTTAATAAATTTATTTGAAATCAACTTGGATAATTTTGGAATTTGTTGAGTATTTTTGTTGTAAGATCTATATTTGAGTAAATTTAGATGAAAATATCTTCAATTTATAGGATTGTGAAAAAAATTTTAGTTGGAAGTGTCAAATTTTAATAAATTTATTTGAAACCAAATTCGATTTTTTGGATTTTCTTGAGTATTTTTGTTGTAGGATCTACAATTGAGTAATTTTGATGAAAATAACTTCGATTTTTTTGATTTTGTCACGATTTTTGTCAAATTTTAATAAATTTATTTGAAATCAACTTGGATAATTTTGGAATTTGTTGAGTATTTTTGTTGTAGGATCAATATTTGGGTAAATTTAGATGAAAATATCTTCAATTTTTAGGATTGTGAAAAAAATTTTAGTTGGAAGTGTCAAATTTTAATAAATTTATTTGAAATCAACTTGAATTATTTTGGATTTTGTTGAGTATTTTTGTTGTAGGATCTATATTTGAGTAAATTTAGATGAAAATAACTTCAATTTTGTGGATTGTGAAAAAAATTTTACTTGGAAGTGTCAAATTTTAATAAATTTATTTGAAACCAAATTCGATTTTTTGGATTTTCTTGAGTATTTTTGTTGTAGGATCTACAATTGTGTAAATTTAGATGAAAATAACTTCGATTTTTTGGATTTTGTCACGATTTTTGTCAAATTTTAATAAATTTATTTGAAATCAACTTGGATAATTTTGGAATTTGTTGAGTATTTTTGTTGTAGGATCAATATTTGGGTAAATTTAGATGAAAATATCTTCAATTTTTAGGATTGTGAAAAAAATTTTAGTTGGAAGTGTCAAATTTTAATAAATTTATTTGAAATCAACTTGAATTATTTGGGATTTTGTTGAGTATTTTTGTTGTAGGATCTATATTTGAGTAAATTTAGATGAAAATAACTTCAATTTTGTGGATTGTGAAAAAAATTTTACTTGGAAGTGTCAAATTTTAATAAATTTATTTGAAACCAAATTCGATTTTTTGGATTTTGTCACGATTTTGTCAAATTTTAATAAATTTATTTGAAATCAACTTGGATAATTTTGGAATTTGTTGAGTATTTTTGTTGTAAGATCTATATTTGAGTAAATTTAGATGAAAATATCTTCAATTTATAGGATTGTGAAAAAAAATTTAGTTGGAAGTGTCAAATTTTAATAAATGTATTTGAAATCAACTTGAATTATTTTGGATTTTGTTGAGTATTTTTGTTGTAGGATCTATATTTGAGTAAATTTAGATGAAAATAACTTCGATTTTTTGGATTTTGTCACGATTTTTGTCAAATTTTAATAAATTTATTTGAAATCAACTTGGATAATTTTGGAATTTGTTGAGTATTTTTGTTGTAAGATCTATATTTGAGTAAATTTAGATGAAAATATCTTCAATTTATAGGATTGTGAAAAAAATTTTAGTTGGAAGTGTCAAATTTTAATAAATTTATTTGAAACCAAATTCGATTTTTTGGATTTTCTTGAGTATTTTTGTTGTAGGATCTACAATTGAGTAATTTTGATGAAAATAACTTCGATTTTTTTGATTTTGTCACGATTTTTGTCAAATTTTAATAAATTTATTTGAAATCAACTTGGATAATTTTGGAATTTGTTGAGTATTTTTGTTGTAGGATCAATATTTGGGTAAATTTAGATGAAAATATCTTCAATTTTTAGGATTGTGAAAAAAATTTTAGTTGGAAGTGTCAAATTTTAATAAATTTATTTGAAATCAACTTGAATTATTTTGGATTTTGTTGAGTATTTTTGTTGTAGGATCTATATTTGAGTAAATTTAGATGAAAATAACTTCAATTTTGTGGATTGTGAAAAAAATTTTACTTGGAAGTGTCAAATTTTAATAAATTTATTTGAAACCAAATTCGATTTTTTGGATTTTCTTGAGTATTTTTGTTGTAGGATCTACAATTGAGTAAATTTAGATGAAAATAACTTCGATTTTTTGGATTTTGTCACGATTTTTGTCAAATTTTAATAAATTTATTTGAAATCAACTTGGATAATTTTGGAATTTGTTGAGTATTTTTGTTGTAGGATCAATATTTGGGTAAATTTAGATGAAAATATCTTCAATTTTTAGGATTGTGAAAAAAATTTTAGTTGGAAGTGTCAAATTTTAATAAATGTATTTGAAATCAACTTGAATTATTTTGGATTTTGTTGAATATTTTTGTTGTAGGATCTATATTTGAGTAAATTTAGATGAAAATAACTTCAATTTTGTGGATTGTGAAAAAAATTTTACTTGGAAGTGTCAAATTTTAATAAATTTATTTGAAACCAAATTCGATTTTTTGGATTTTCTTGAGTATTTTTGTTGTAGGATCTACAATTGAGTAAATTTAGATGAAAATAACTTCGATTTTTTGGATTTTGTCACGATTTTTGTCAAATTTTAATAAATTTATTTGAAATCAACTTAAATAATTTTGGAATTTGTTGAGTATTTTTATTGTAGGATCAATATTTGGGTAAATGTAGATGAAAATATCTTCAATTTTTAGGATTGTGAAAAAAATTTTAGTTGGAAGTGTCAAATTTTAATAAATTTATTTGAAATCAACTTGAATTATTTTGGATTTTGTTGAGTATTTTTGTTGTAGGATCTATATTTGAGTAAATTTAGATGAAAATATCTTCAATTTTTAGGATTGTGAAAAAAAATTTAGTTGGAAGTGTCAAATTTTAATAAATTTATTTTAAACCAACTTCGATTTTTTGTATTTTCTTGAGTATTTTTGTTGTAGGATCTACAATTGAGTAAATTTAGATGAAATTAACTTCGATTTTTTTGATTTTGTCACGATTTTGTCAAATTTTAATAAATTTATTTGAAATCAACTTGGATAATTTTGGAATTTGTTGAGTATTTTTGTTGTAAGATCTATATTTGAGTAAATTTAGATGAAAATATCTTCAATTTATAGGATTGTGAAAAAAATTTTAGTTGGAAGTGTCAAATTTTAATAAATTTATTTGAAACCAAATTCGATTTTTTGGATTTTCTTGAGTATTTTTGTTGTAGGATCTACAATTGAGTAATTTTGATGAAAATAACTTCGATTTTTTTGATTTTGTCACGATTTTTGTCAAATTTTAATAAATTTATTTGAAATCAACTTGGATAATTTTGGAATTTGTTGAGTATTTTTGTTGTAGGATCAATATTTGGGTAAATTTAGATGAAAATATCTTCAATTTTTAGGATTGTGAAAAAAATTTTAGTTGGAAGTGTCAAATTTTAATAAATTTATTTGAAATCAACTTGAATTATTTTGGATTTTGTTGAGTATTTTTGTTGTAGGATCTATATTTGAGTAAATTTAGATGAAAATAACTTCAATTTTGTGGATTGTGAGAAAAAATTTTGTTGGAAGTGTCAAATTTTAATAAATTTATTTGAAACCATATTCGATTTTTTGGATTTTCTTGAGTATTTTTGTTGTAGGATCTACAATTGGGTAAATTTAGATGAAAATAACTCCGATTTTTTGGATTTTGTCACGATTTTTGACAAATTTTAATAAATTTATTTGAAATCAACTTGGGTAATTTTGGAATTTGTTGAGTATTTTTGTTGTAGGATCAATATTTGGGTAAATGTAGATGAAAATATCTTCAATTTTTAGGATTGTGAAAAAAATTTTAGTTGGAAGTGTCAAATTTTAATAAATGTATTTGAAATCAACTTGAATTATTTTGGATTTTGTTGAGTATTTTTGTTGTAGGATCTATATTTGAGTAAATTTAGATGAAAATAGCATCAATTTTGTGGATTGTGAAAAAAATTTTAGTTGGAAGTGTCAAATTTTAATAAATTTATTTGAAACCAAATTCGATTTTTTGGATTTTCTTGAGTATTTTTGTTGTAGGATCTACAATTGAGTAAATTTAGATGAAAATAACTTCGATTTCTTGGATTTTGTCACGATTTTTGTCAAATTTTAATAAATTTATTTGAAATCTGTGGGGTAGACGACAAGATAAATCACTCTTTATGGATATAAGATGTATTTAATATGAAAATATATAAATGAAAGATTACACATTGATAACATAACCTCTTTCACGCGACTATGCCATTATACCAGAACGTGCGCAACGACTCACTACTACGCCGTGGTTCCCCACGCCATCACGCGGCCTCCAAGCGTGCCAACTCCTGGCAACAAAAACAACCTCACACTCACCCCCTTTGTTTTTATTGCTTCCCATTCATCATAAAAACTTTTACATTTCCTAGCAGATTCGATCCACTCAGTGCCTTAGTCAAACAGTCAGCAGTCATTTGCTTACCCGGTACATGTACTATATCAAAGTTCTCAATTTTTGCAGCCTCTCTAACATAATGACACCTTCTGTTTAACAATTTCGACTTACTTTTAAAGTTTCCGCCATTTGCTAACTTTACCACATTCAAATTGTCACATTTCAACACCTTTTTCAGTCCCTTTCCCAGTCCAATCTCTTTTAATAGATCATTACACCACACTATCTCCTTCACTCCTTCCAGCACAGCCTCTAGTTCGCTCTCCGTCGAAGATAATGCAACCCTTGTTTGCTTTTTGCTTCTCCAATGTATCAAATCCCCATTTCTATATAATAACATTCCTGTGAAGGATTTCGCGTCTTCCGTGCTATCCCATGACGCATCTGTTTCACATGTGATTTCTTCGGTGTTGTTTCCGTTTCCAAATTTCAGGCGGTAGTCAATTGTCCCTTTTAAATATCTTAGAATTCTCTTCAAAGCTGACATATGTAGCACTTTGGGGTTGTTATTGAATTGCGAAAGACAACTCACCGCAAATGATATATCTGGTCTTGCATAAACACATAAGTACATAAGTCTTCCCATTAATTCTTGATACTCTACCGGATTGCACTCTTTACTTTCTTCATGGTCTTCCAGTTTTTGATTTACATCCATCGGCGATGCTGTTACATTACTCTCTGTCATTCCGTATAGTTCTAACAGTTTCTCTATGTATTCTCTTAAGTGTACATAGATAATTCCTTCATCCTGTTCTATCTGCATACCTAAAACTGTTGTTGCCTCTCCTAAAATCTTTATATCTATTAGTTCTCCTACCTTGTCCATATATTTCTTCTCATACTCATCGCTGCTAGAAACTATTATCATATCATCCACATGTATTCCACAATACAAAAAATCATTCTTTTCTCTTTTAAAAAATAAACACGGGTCCTCCTTCGATTGATTCAGTCCGTTTTTCAGCAACACCTCTGTAAGAAACTCATTCCAACACTTCCCCGCCTGTTTCAGTCCATAAACACTTTTCTTTAACCTGCAAACACAGTCTTTTTTCCTTTCGAATCCCCTTGGCAGCTCCATGTAGATTTCTTCCTTTAAATTTCCATGCAAGAACGCAGTTTTCACATCGTATAGTTTTATTTTTCGTTTTTCTCCAGCACACACGCTGAATAACAGCCTGACCGTCTCAACTCGAACAACCGGCGCGAACGTCTCTGTATAATCATATCCCGGACGCTGTCCACATCCTATGGCCACTAAACGCGCTTTATATTTTCGTTCTTTAGTATTGGGGTCCTCCTTAATGTTAAATATCCACTTACTATTAATTACCCTTTTTTCTTTAGGCCGAGAAACAATGTCCCACACGTCGTGTTTCTTCATGGAGTTAACCTCTTCATTCATGGCTTGTTTCCACTTGAACCAGCTATCCGATTCTTCAGCTTGTTTGATGTTCTTCGGTATTTCTTCACCTAACATTAACAATGCTAATTGCTTATCTTTCAATCTTTCTGATCTTCTGAATTCCCCTGGGAGTTCCTTTTGTTTCTCTTCCTCTTTCTCCAGATATCTTCGTGTCATCAATGCCTCTTTTGTCGTCCCTTTTGGTCGTCCTCTGTTCCTCGTTTGGGTAGGTTGTTCTTGTATTTCTATCCTCTCCTGGTTTTGTTCGTCCTCAATTTCGTATTCATTATGTACTTCATCCTCTTCATTTAAGCTTTCCGAATTTGCATCTTCGTATTCATCATCTTCTCCATCTGTTATCTCTTCTATAATTCTTTCACAGGGCTCAATCACCTTGCTTTCGTCTTCAAAATCTAATCCCACAATCACCAGATCTTCATCCACCTCAGATTCCCTTATTCCTTTTTTATTTAGCAATTCCGCTCCATTTTTACTCTCATCAAATTTCACGTCACAATCATTTCTCACTTTATCTGTTTCTGGTAAATATATTCTGTAGGTATTGTTGTTTCCATAACCTATAAAAATTCCTTTGAGGGTCTTAGCGTCAAATTTATTTCTTGACCCCTCTTTATTTAACAGATATGCAACACAGCCGAACCTTCTCATATAACTTATATTCGGTTTTTTTTCATGCCATAGTTCATAGGGCGTTCTTCCATGTACACTAGATCGTACTCTATTTCTTATATACGCCGCTGAACATACAGCCTCTGCCCAAAAATTCATGGGCAATTCAGAGTCTGACATTAATGATCTCGTCATCTCTATAACTGACCGGTTCGCCCTTTCAGCCACCCCATTGCATTGAGGCGTTCTTGCTGGGCTAAACTCATGCTTTATTCCTTTTTTTTCCAACCACATTCTTAAATCAATTCCAATAAATTCACCCCCATTATCCGAACGTAATGATTTTAGTTTCTTTTCAAACTGATTTTCTTTTAACACTATTAACTTCTTCAATTCTTTTTCCGCTTCATCTTTACCATTCAACAATGAAATGAACAACATTCTAGAATAATCATCGATGATTGTGAATATGTACCCTTTTCCTCCTTTTGACGTTGGTTTTATCGGTCCAATCAGGTCCATATGCCACAATTCCAGAGCACTGCTGGTTTTTCTGCTTCCTAATCTTGGGTGCACTTTCCTGCAAGCCTTTCCCTCTACACAACATTCACACTGTACAATCATTTTATTCTTGTCCTTCATTCCAATTACTAGCTCTTCTTTCTTCATTTCCTCTATAGCTCTCTTATTTATATGCCCCAGTCTGCGATGCCAGATGTCTTCATCCATTGTAACTGTTGCAACTTCATTGTCCATTATCATTGATTCTACGTAATAAGCATTACCTCTTCGCACTGCAATCATTTGTGCTGTACCTGTTTCATTGTATATCACTGCTCCTAATTTGTCAAATTTAACATTATAACCATAATCTGTGCATTTAGCAACAGACAATAAGTTTGTATTCAAATCTGGGACAAAAAGTACGTTATTTAATCTTACCCTATTTTCAATTTCTGTTTGTTTCATCACAACCTCTCCTTTACCTTTGGAAACCAGTTTTCTCCCTTCTTTATCTGCCAATGTAATTTCTCTTTCTTCATCTTCAATCCTATCAAACATTGTTGTGTCGCAGGTCATATGGCTCGTGGACCCTGAGTCCAGTAACCATGTTGTATTCTTGACATTTGCGCCCCAAATGTCCTGTGGCCCATTTCTATTTGTTTTGTTCACAAACAAATAATCATTCACATTCCTAACAGCCTCAGTTTCATCATTAGACTTCATCATTGCTTCGCTTCTTCCTCGTCCACGTCCATTGTCTCTTCCATGATGATTCCATTGGTATCTTCCTCGTTGTCCTTTTCCGCGTAAAGGTTTATAACCTTTTGATTCCTTGCAATCTGATGAAATGTGACCAAAACCTTGACAGTTATAGCATTTTTGCTTAGCAAAACATTCACCAGACATATGGCCCCTCTTCCCACAGTTGTAACAGATAACCTCACTTTTTGACCTTTCTCGTGCCTTCCTTATATTTTCTTGATCTCTAGGCATCCTCTCTCCTTTCCTATTTTCTTGTCGGGATTCTTCCTGCTTCAACGCATATCTTATGTCATTTATAGTTACGTCCCTCTGATTTTCTAATATTCTTACATTTTGATCGAACTCGACTCTAAGGCCTTTCAAGATATACATTTTCAATTCATAATCCTCTATGAATTTTCCCAGTTGCGTACACTGGTTTCTCAATGCTTCAGCTCTGTTAATGAAACCATCTACGTTCTCTTCTCTCTTCATTCTCAAACTTGTCAATTCACTTAATGACCTCGCCTTTGTTTGTTCCGACTCAGCTGCCATATTATTTTTGATTGTGTTCCATAATTTATCCGCATTTCGTTCATTGCTATATCTTAATAACTGTGCTTTAGTCATTGTATTTATCATTATTGCTCTTGCGGCATGGTTGTCGTCGTCCCACGTGTTCCATTTCGTGAATTTCTCTGCATATCCTTCTTCTTCTTCTTCAGGTTTTCTTGGCTCTTTCACATCTATTACCTTTTTCCATAGCTTTTTTGCCCTTAGGATTCCCTCTATTTTTTCTTTCCAGAGGAAATAATTTTTATCATCAACTGGTTCTACTGTCGTCAAATTCCATCCGTCCGTCATTATGCCCTTTTTGTCTTTCACGCACGTGGCACACGTTTTTAGTATTTTTAAAAACTTTTTCTTATTCACGAATCTCTCAAACCACGGACCTCTGCTACCACATTGTGGGGTAGACGACAAGATAAATCACTCTTTATGGATATAAGATGTATTTAATATGAAAATATATAAATGAAAGATTACACATTGATAACATAACCTCTTTCACGCGACTATGCCATTATACCAGAACGTGCGCAACGACTCACTACTACGCCGTGGTTCCCCACGCCATCACGCGGCCTCCAAGCGTGCCAACTCCTGGCAACAAAAACAACCTCACAAAATCAACTTGGATAATTTTGGAATTTGTTGAGTATTTTTGTTGTAGGATCAATATTTGGGTAAATTTAGATGAAAATATCTTCAATTTTTAGGATTGTGAAAAAAATTTTAGTTGGAAGTGTCAAATTTTAATAAATTTATTTGAAATCAACTTGAATTATTTTGGATTTTGTTGAGTATTTTTGTTGTAGGGTCTATATTTGAGTAAATTTAGATGAAAATAACTTCAATTTTGTGGATTGTGAAAAAAAATTTGTTGGAAGTGTCAAATTTTAATAAATTTATTGGAAACCAAATTCGATTTTTTGGATTTTCTTGAGTATTTTTGTTGTAGGATCTACAATTGAGTAAATTTAGATGAAAATAACTTCGATTTTTTGGATTTTGTCACGATTTTGTCAAATTTTAATAAATTTATTTGAAATCAACTTGGATAATTTTGGAATTTGTTGAGTATTTTTGTTGTAAGATCTATATTTGAGTAAATTTAGATGAAAATATCTTCAATTTATAGGATTGTGAAAAAAAATTTAGTTGGAAGTGTCAAATTTTAATAAATGTATTTGAAATCAACTTGAATTATTTTGGATTTTGTTGAGTATTTTTGTTGTAGGATCTATATTTGAGTAAATTTAGATGAAAATAACTTCAATTTTGTGGATTGTGAAAAAAGTTTTAGTTGGAAGTGTCAAATTTTAATAAATTTATTTGAAACCAAATTCGATTTTTTGGATTTTTTTGAGTATTTTTGTTGTAGGATCTACAATTGAGTAAATTTAGATGAAAATAACTTCGATTTTTTGGATTTTGTCACGATTTTTGTCAAATTTTAATAAATTTATTTGAAATCAACTTGGATAATTTTGGAATTTGTTGAGTATTTTTGTTGTAGGATCAATATTTGGGTAAATTTAGATGAAAATATCTTCAATTTTTAGGATTGTGAAAAAAATTTTAGTTGGAAGTGTCAAATTTTAATAAATGTATTTGAAATCAACTTGAATTATTTCGGATTTTGTTGAGTATTTTTGTTGTAGGATCTATATTTGAGTAAATTTAGATGAAAATAACTTCAATTTTGTGGATTGTGAAAAAAATTTTTGTTGGAAGTGTCAAATTTTAATAAATCTATTTGAAACCAAATTCGATTTTTTGGATTTTCTTGAGTATTTTTTTGTAGGATCTACAATTGAGTAAATTTAGATGAAAATAACTTCGATTTTTTGGATTTTGTCACGATTTTTGTCAAATTTTAATAAATTTATTTGAAATCAACTTGGATAATTTTGGAATTTGTTGAGTATTTTTGTTGTAGGATCAATGTTTGGGTAAATTTAGATGAAAATATCTTCAATTTTTAGGACTGTGAAAAAAATTTTAGTTGGAAGTGTCAAATTTTAATAAATTTATTTGAAATCAACTTGAATTATTTTGGATTTTGTTGAGTATTTTTGTTGTAGGATCTATATTTGAGTAAATTTAGATGAAAATAACTTCAATTTTGTGGATTGTGAAAAAATTTTTGTTGGAAGTGTCAAATTTTAATAAATTTATTGGAAACCAAATTCGATTTTTTGGATTTTCTTGAGTATTTTTGTTGTAGGATCTACAATTGAGTAAATTTAGATGAAAATAACTTCGATTTTTTGGATTTTGTCACGATTTTTGTCAAATTTTAATAAATTTATTTGAAATCAACTTGGATAATTTTGGAATTTGTTGAGTATTTTTGTTGTAGGATCAATATTTGGGTAAATTTAGATGAAAATATCTTCAATTTTTAGGATTGTGAAAAAAATTTTAGTTGGAAGTGTCAAATTTTAATAAATGTATTTGAAATCAACTTGAATTATTTTGGATTTTGTTGAGTATTTTTGTTGTAGGATCTATATTTGAGTAAATTTAGATGAAAATATCTTCAATTTTTAGGATTGTGAAAAAAAATTTAGTTGGAAGTGTCAAATTTTAATAAATTTATTTTAAACCAACTTCGATTTTTTGTATTTTCTTGAGTATTTTTGTTGTAGGATCTACAATTGAGTAAATTTAGATGAAAACAACTTCGATTTTTTGGATTTTGTCACGATTTTTGTCAAATTTTAATAAATTTATTTGAAATCAACTTGGGTAATTTTGGAATTTGTTGAGTATTTTTGTTGTAGGATCAATATTTGGGTAAATTTAGATGAAAATATCTTCAATTTTTTGGATTGTGAAAAAAATTTTAGTTGGAAGTGTCAAATTTTAATAAATTTATTTGAAATCAACTTGAATTATTTTGGATTTGGTTGAGTATTTTTGTTGTAGGATCTATATTTGAGTAAATTTAGATGAAAATAACTTCAATTTTGTGGATTGTGAAAAAAGTTTTAGTTGGAAGTGTCAAATTTTAATAAATTTATTTGAAACCAAATTCGATTTTTTGGATTTTCTTGAGTATTTTTGTTGTAGGATCTACAATTGAGTAAATTTAGATGAAAATAACTCCGATTTTTTGGATTTTGTCACGATTTTTGACAAATTTTAATAAATTTATTTGAAATCAACTTGGGTAATTTTGGAATTTGTTGAGTATTTTTGTTGTAGGATCAATATTTGGGTAAATGTAGATGAAAATATCTTCAATTTTTAGGATTGTGAAAAAAATTTTAGTTGGAAGTGTCAAATTTTAATAAATGTATTTGAAATCAACTTGAATTATTTTGGATTTTGTTGAGTATTTTTGTTGTAGGATCTATATTTGAGTAAATTTAGATGAAAATAGCATCAATTTTGTGGATTGTGAAAAAAATTTTAGTTGGAAGTGTCAAATTTTAATAAATTTATTTGAAACCAAATTCGATTTTTTGGATTTTCTTGAGTATTTTTGTTGTAGGATCTACAATTGAGTAAATTTAGATGAAAATAACTTCGATTTCTTGGATTTTGTCACGATTTTTGTCAAATTTTAATAAATTTATTTGAAATCTGTGGGGTAGACGACAAGATAAATCACTCTTTATGGATATAAGATGTATTTAATATGAAAATATATAAATGAAAGATTACACATTGATAACATAACCTCTTTCACGCGACTATGCCATTATACCAGAACGTGCGCAACGACTCACTACTACGCCGTGGTTCCCCACGCCATCACGCGGCCTCCAAGCGTGCCAACTCCTGGCAACAAAAACAACCTCACACTCACCCCCTTTGTTTTTATTGCTTCCCATTCATCATAAAAACTTTTACATTTCCTAGCAGATTCGATCCACTCAGTGCCTTAGTCAAACAGTCAGCAGTCATTTGCTTACCCGGTACATGTACTATATCAAAGTTCTCAATTTTTGCAGCCTCTCTAACATAATGACACCTTCTGTTTAACAATTTCGACTTACTTTTAAAGTTTCCGCCATTTGCTAACTTTACCACATTCAAATTGTCACATTTCAACACCTTTTTCAGTCCCTTTCCCAGTCCAATCTCTTTTAATAGATCATTACACCACACTATCTCCTTCACTCCTTCCAGCACAGCCTCTAGTTCGCTCTCCGTCGAAGATAATGCAACCCTTGTTTGCTTTTTGCTTCTCCAATGTATCAAATCCCCATTTCTATATAATAACATTCCTGTGAAGGATTTCGCGTCTTCCGTGCTATCCCATGACGCATCTGTTTCACATGTGATTTCTTCGGTGTTGTTTCCGTTTCCAAATTTCAGGCGGTAGTCAATTGTCCCTTTTAAATATCTTAGAATTCTCTTCAAAGCTGACATATGTAGCACTTTGGGGTTGTTATTGAATTGCGAAAGACAACTCACCGCAAATGATATATCTGGTCTTGCATAAACACATAAGTACATAAGTCTTCCCATTAATTCTTGATACTCTACCGGATTGCACTCTTTACTTTCTTCATGGTCTTCCAGTTTTTGATTTACATCCATCGGCGATGCTGTTACATTACTCTCTGTCATTCCGTATAGTTCTAACAGTTTCTCTATGTATTCTCTTAAGTGTACATAGATAATTCCTTCATCCTGTTCTATCTGCATACCTAAAACTGTTGTTGCCTCTCCTAAAATCTTTATATCTATTAGTTCTCCTACCTTGTCCATATATTTCTTCTCATACTCATCGCTGCTAGAAACTATTATCATATCATCCACATGTATTCCACAATACAAAAAATCATTCTTTTCTCTTTTAAAAAATAAACACGGGTCCTCCTTCGATTGATTCAGTCCGTTTTTCAGCAACACCTCTGTAAGAAACTCATTCCAACACTTCCCCGCCTGTTTCAGTCCATAAACACTTTTCTTTAACCTGCAAACACAGTCTTTTTTCCTTTCGAATCCCCTTGGCAGCTCCATGTAGATTTCTTCCTTTAAATTTCCATGCAAGAACGCAGTTTTCACATCGTATAGTTTTATTTTTCGTTTTTCTCCAGCACACACGCTGAATAACAGCCTGACCGTCTCAACTCGAACAACCGGCGCGAACGTCTCTGTATAATCATATCCCGGACGCTGTCCACATCCTATGGCCACTAAACGCGCTTTATATTTTCGTTCTTTAGTATTGGGGTCCTCCTTAATGTTAAATATCCACTTACTATTAATTACCCTTTTTTCTTTAGGCCGAGAAACAATGTCCCACACGTCGTGTTTCTTCATGGAGTTAACCTCTTCATTCATGGCTTGTTTCCACTTGAACCAGCTATCCGATTCTTCAGCTTGTTTGATGTTCTTCGGTATTTCTTCACCTAACATTAACAATGCTAATTGCTTATCTTTCAATCTTTCTGATCTTCTGAATTCCCCTGGGAGTTCCTTTTGTTTCTCTTCCTCTTTCTCCAGATATCTTCGTGTCATCAATGCCTCTTTTGTCGTCCCTTTTGGTCGTCCTCTGTTCCTCGTTTGGGTAGGTTGTTCTTGTATTTCTATCCTCTCCTGGTTTTGTTCGTCCTCAATTTCGTATTCATTATGTACTTCATCCTCTTCATTTAAGCTTTCCGAATTTGCATCTTCGTATTCATCATCTTCTCCATCTGTTATCTCTTCTATAATTCTTTCACAGGGCTCAATCACCTTGCTTTCGTCTTCAAAATCTAATCCCACAATCACCAGATCTTCATCCACCTCAGATTCCCTTATTCCTTTTTTATTTAGCAATTCCGCTCCATTTTTACTCTCATCAAATTTCACGTCACAATCATTTCTCACTTTATCTGTTTCTGGTAAATATATTCTGTAGGTATTGTTGTTTCCATAACCTATAAAAATTCCTTTGAGGGTCTTAGCGTCAAATTTATTTCTTGACCCCTCTTTATTTAACAGATATGCAACACAGCCGAACCTTCTCATATAACTTATATTCGGTTTTTTTTCATGCCATAGTTCATAGGGCGTTCTTCCATGTACACTAGATCGTACTCTATTTCTTATATACGCCGCTGAACATACAGCCTCTGCCCAAAAATTCATGGGCAATTCAGAGTCTGACATTAATGATCTCGTCATCTCTATAACTGACCGGTTCGCCCTTTCAGCCACCCCATTGCATTGAGGCGTTCTTGCTGGGCTAAACTCATGCTTTATTCCTTTTTTTTCCAACCACATTCTTAAATCAATTCCAATAAATTCACCCCCATTATCCGAACGTAATGATTTTAGTTTCTTTTCAAACTGATTTTCTTTTAACACTATTAACTTCTTCAATTCTTTTTCCGCTTCATCTTTACCATTCAACAATGAAATGAACAACATTCTAGAATAATCATCGATGATTGTGAATATGTACCCTTTTCCTCCTTTTGACGTTGGTTTTATCGGTCCAATCAGGTCCATATGCCACAATTCCAGAGCACTGCTGGTTTTTCTGCTTCCTAATCTTGGGTGCACTTTCCTGCAAGCCTTTCCCTCTACACAACATTCACACTGTACAATCATTTTATTCTTGTCCTTCATTCCAATTACTAGCTCTTCTTTCTTCATTTCCTCTATAGCTCTCTTATTTATATGCCCCAGTCTGCGATGCCAGATGTCTTCATCCATTGTAACTGTTGCAACTTCATTGTCCATTATCATTGATTCTACGTAATAAGCATTACCTCTTCGCACTGCAATCATTTGTGCTGTACCTGTTTCATTGTATATCACTGCTCCTAATTTGTCAAATTTAACATTATAACCATAATCTGTGCATTTAGCAACAGACAATAAGTTTGTATTCAAATCTGGGACAAAAAGTACGTTATTTAATCTTACCCTATTTTCAATTTCTGTTTGTTTCATCACAACCTCTCCTTTACCTTTGGAAACCAGTTTTCTCCCTTCTTTATCTGCCAATGTAATTTCTCTTTCTTCATCTTCAATCCTATCAAACATTGTTGTGTCGCAGGTCATATGGCTCGTGGACCCTGAGTCCAGTAACCATGTTGTATTCTTGACATTTGCGCCCCAAATGTCCTGTGGCCCATTTCTATTTGTTTTGTTCACAAACAAATAATCATTCACATTCCTAACAGCCTCAGTTTCATCATTAGACTTCATCATTGCTTCGCTTCTTCCTCGTCCACGTCCATTGTCTCTTCCATGATGATTCCATTGGTATCTTCCTCGTTGTCCTTTTCCGCGTAAAGGTTTATAACCTTTTGATTCCTTGCAATCTGATGAAATGTGACCAAAACCTTGACAGTTATAGCATTTTTGCTTAGCAAAACATTCACCAGACATATGGCCCCTCTTCCCACAGTTGTAACAGATAACCTCACTTTTTGACCTTTCTCGTGCCTTCCTTATATTTTCTTGATCTCTAGGCATCCTCTCTCCTTTCCTATTTTCTTGTCGGGATTCTTCCTGCTTCAACGCATATCTTATGTCATTTATAGTTACGTCCCTCTGATTTTCTAATATTCTTACATTTTGATCGAACTCGACTCTAAGGCCTTTCAAGATATACATTTTCAATTCATAATCCTCTATGAATTTTCCCAGTTGCGTACACTGGTTTCTCAATGCTTCAGCTCTGTTAATGAAACCATCTACGTTCTCTTCTCTCTTCATTCTCAAACTTGTCAATTCACTTAATGACCTCGCCTTTGTTTGTTCCGACTCAGCTGCCATATTATTTTTGATTGTGTTCCATAATTTATCCGCATTTCGTTCATTGCTATATCTTAATAACTGTGCTTTAGTCATTGTATTTATCATTATTGCTCTTGCGGCATGGTTGTCGTCGTCCCACGTGTTCCATTTCGTGAATTTCTCTGCATATCCTTCTTCTTCTTCTTCAGGTTTTCTTGGCTCTTTCACATCTATTACCTTTTTCCATAGCTTTTTTGCCCTTAGGATTCCCTCTATTTTTTCTTTCCAGAGGAAATAATTTTTATCATCAACTGGTTCTACTGTCGTCAAATTCCATCCGTCCGTCATTATGCCCTTTTTGTCTTTCACGCACGTGGCACACGTTTTTAGTATTTTTAAAAACTTTTTCTTATTCACGAATCTCTCAAACCACGGACCTCTGCTACCACATTGTGGGGTAGACGACAAGATAAATCACTCTTTATGGATATAAGATGTATTTAATATGAAAATATATAAATGAAAGATTACACATTGATAACATAACCTCTTTCACGCGACTATGCCATTATACCAGAACGTGCGCAACGACTCACTACTACGCCGTGGTTCCCCACGCCATCACGCGGCCTCCAAGCGTGCCAACTCCTGGCAACAAAAACAACCTCACAAAATCAACTTGGATAATTTTGGAATTTGTTGAGTATTTTTGTTGTAGGATCAATATTTGGGTAAATTTAGATGAAAATATCTTCAATTTTTAGGATTGTGAAAAAAATTTTAGTTGGAAGTGTCAAATTTTAATAAATTTATTTGAAATCAACTTGAATTATTTTGGATTTTGTTGAGTATTTTTGTTGTAGGATCTATATTTGAGTAAATTTAGATGAAAATAACGACAATTTTATGGATTGTGAAAAAAAATTTTGTTGGAAGTGTCAAATTTTAATAAATTTATTTGAAACCAACTTCGATTTTTTGGATTTTCTTGAGTATTTTTGTTGTAGGATCTACAATTGAGTAAATTTAGATGAAAATAACTTCGATTTTTTGGATTTTGTCACGATTTTTGTCAAATTTTAATAAATTTATTTGAAATCAACTTGGATAATTTTGGAATTTGTTGAGTATTTTTGTTGTAGGATCAATATTTGGGTAAATTTAGATGAAAATATCTTCAATTTTTAGGATTGTGAAAAAAATTTTAGTTGGAAGTGTCAAATTTTAATAAATTTATTTGAAATCAACTTGAATTATTTTGGATTTTGTTGAGTATTTTTGTTGTAGGATCTATATTTGAGTAAATTTAGATGAAAATAACTTCAATTTTGTGGATTGTGAAAAAAAATTTTGTTGGAAGTGTCAAATTTTAATAAATTTATTTGAAACCAAATTCGATTTTTTGGATTTTCTTGAGTATTTTTGTTGTAGGATCTACAATTGAGTAAATTTAGATGAAAATAACTTCGATTTTTTGGATTTTGTCACGATTTTTGTCAAATTTTAATAAATTTATTTGAAATCAACTTGGATAATTTTGGAATTTGTTGAGTATTTTTGTTGTAGGATCAATATTTGGGTAAATTTAGATGAAAATATCTTCAATTTTTAGGATTGTGAAAAAAATTTTAGTTGGAAGTGTCAAATTATAATAAATTTATTTGAAATCAACTTGAATTATTTTGGATTTTGTTGAGTATTTTTGTTGTAGGATCTATATTTGAGTAAATTTAGATGAAAATAACGACAATTTTTTGGATTGTGAAAAAAATTTTTGTTGGAAGTGTCAAATTTTAATAAATTTATTTGAAACCAAATTCGATTTTTTGGATTTTCTTGAGTATTTTTGTTGTAGGATCTACAATTGAGAAAATTTAGATGAAAATAACTTCTATTTCTTGGATTTTGTCACGATTTTTGTCAAATTTTAATAAATTTATTTGAAATCAACTTGGATAATTTTGGAATTTGTTGAGTATTTTTGTTGTAGGATCAATATTTCGGTAAATTTAGATGAAAATATCTTCAATTTTTTAGGATTGTGAAAAAAATTTTAGTTGGAAGTGTCAAATTTTAATAAATTTATTTCAAATCAACTTGAATTATTTTGGATTTTGTTGAGAATTTTTGTTGTAGGATCTATATTTGAGTAAATTTAGATGAAAATAACTTCAATTTTGTGGATTGTGAAAAAAGTTTTAGTTGGAAGTGTCAAATTTTAATAAATTTATTTGAAACCAAATTCGATTTTTTGGATTTTCTTGAGTATTTTTGTTGTAGGATCTACAATTGAGTAAATTTAGATGAAAATAACTTCGATTTTTTGGATTTTGTCACGATTTTTGTCAAATTTTAATAAATTTATTTGAAATCAACTTGGATAATTTTGGAATTTGTTGAGTATTTTTGTTGTAGGATCAATATTTGGGTAAATTTAGATGAAAATATCTTCAATTTTTAGGATTGTGAAAAAAATTTTAGTTGGAAATGTCAAATTTTAATAAATTTATTTGAAATCAACTTGAATTATTTTGGATTTTGTTGAGTATTTTTGTTGTAGGATCTATATTTGAGTAAATTTAGATGAAAATAACTTCAATTTTGTGGATTGTGAGAAAAAATTTTGTTGGAAGTGTCAAATTTTAATAAATTTATTTGAAACCATATTCGATTTTTTGGATTTTCTTGAGTATTTTTGTTGTAGGATCTACAATTGGGTAAATTTAGATGAAAATAACTCCGATTTTTTGGATTTTGTCACGATTTTTGACAAATTTTAATAAATTTATTTGAAATCAACTTGGGTAATTTTGGAATTTGTTGAGTATTTTTGTTGTAGGATCAATATTTGGGTAAATGTAGATGAAAATATCTTCAATTTTTAGGATTGTGAAAAAAATTTTAGTTGGAAGTGTCAAATTTTAATAAATGTATTTGAAATCAACTTGAATTATTTTGGATTTTGTTGAGTATTTTTGTTGTAGGATCTATATTTGAGTAAATTTAGATGAAAATAGCATCAATTTTGTGGATTGTGAAAAAAATTTTAGTTGGAAGTGTCAAATTTTAATAAATTTATTTGAAACCAAATTCGATTTTTTGGATTTTCTTGAGTATTTTTGTTGTAGGATCTACAATTGAGTAAATTTAGATGAAAATAACTTCGATTTCTTGGATTTTGTCACGATTTTTGTCAAATTTTAATAAATTTATTTGAAATCTGTGGGGTAGACGACAAGATAAATCACTCTTTATGGATATAAGATGTATTTAATATGAAAATATATAAATGAAAGATTACACATTGATAACATAACCTCTTTCACGCGACTATGCCATTATACCAGAACGTGCGCATCGACTCACTACTACGCCGTGGTTCCCCACGCCATCACGCGGCCTCCAAGCGTGCCAACTCCTGGCAACAAAAACAACCTCACACTCACCCCCTTTGTTTTTATTGCTTCCCATTCATCATAAAAACTTTTACATTTCCTAGCAGATTCGATCCACTCAGTGCCTTAGTCAAACAGTCAGCAGTCATTTGCTTACCCGGTACATGTACTATATCAAAGTTCTCAATTTTTGCAGCCTCTCTAACATAATGACACCTTCTGTTTAACAATTTCGACTTACTTTTAAAGTTTCCGCCATTTGCTAACTTTACCACATTCAAATTGTCACATTTCAACACCTTTTTCAGTCCCTTTCCCAGTCCAATCTCTTTTAATAGATCATTACACCACACTATCTCCTTCACTCCTTCCAGCACAGCCTCTAGTTCGCTCTCCGTCGAAGATAATGCAACCCTTGAAATCCCCATTTCTATATAATAACATTCCTGTGAAGGATTTCGCGTCTTCCGTGCTATCCCATGACGCATCTGTTTCACATGTGATTTCTTCGGTGTTGTTTCCGTTTCCAAATTTCAGGCGGTAGTCAATTGTCCCTTTTAAATATCTTAGAATTCTCTTCAAAGCTGACATATGTAGCACTTTGGGGTTGTTATTGAATTGCGAAAGACAACTCACCGCAAATGATATATCTGGTCTTGCATAAACACATAAGTACATAAGTCTTCCCATTAATTCTTGATACTCTACCGGATTGCACTCTTTACTTTCTTCATGGTCTTCCAGTTTTTGATTTACATCCATCGGCGATGCTGTTACATTACTCTCTGTCATTCCGTATAGTTCTAACAGTTTCTCTATGTATTCTCTTAAGTGTACATAGATAATTCCTTCATCCTGTTCTATCTGCATACCTAAAACTGTTGTTGCCTCTCCTAAAATCTTTATATCTATTAGTTCTCCTACCTTGTCCATATATTTCTTCTCATACTCATCGCTGCTAGAAACTATTATCATATCATCCACATGTAT
>CAWVQO010000218.1:0-22082 GCA_963932275.1 Andrena praecox
GTTCTATGATGTTACTGTTTAGGTTCCCAATTTGACTGTCTTTTTCATTCACGATTTTTCGTGTAACCTCTAGATCATTCTGCAGTTTAGTATCTTCTTCAGTTGTAGTCTTTAGGGTATTTTTTATAGCATCAAAATTGCTCTGTAGTTTAGTATTTTTTTCAGTTGTAGTTTTTAAATTGTCCTTTAATTGAGTATTTTCTGCAGTAAGTTGAGTTACTTCGCTAATTCTTATACCCAATTCTTTCTGTACACTATCCAACTGCTCATCTAGTTGATTTTTTTCTTGAGTAAGTTGATCTATTTGACCATTTAGCTTGTTAATCTCTTCTTCAGCTTGAGCTTTTGTATTCTTAAGTTGTTCAGTAAGGTTAGTTACTTCATTAGCTTTTCCAACTGATTCTTGCTGTAGCTTTTCAAGCTGAGCTTGTGTCCTCTCAAGAGCTTGAGTTCTTGCATTCAAAGCTTGATTTGCAGCATCCATCTCTTTATCTTTACTTGCAAGCTGTTCTTGTAGCTCTTCGATTCGACTCTCTAGTCCTTTACTTTTGTTTTCAGATTCCTGCAGCTTTGTCTTCAGGTCGTTATTTTCATTTTTAGGCTTTTTCAGCTTTAGCTCATTCTTTAGTTCGGTGTTTTCTTCAGTTGTAGTCTTTAGGTTATCCTTTAATTGAGTATTTTCTTCAGTAAGGTGAGTTACTTCACTAGTTTTTGTATCCAGAGCTTGATTTGTATCATCAATACTTGCTTGTTGATTTAATGTCTCGTGCTCTAACTTTGAAACCTTTTCATTCACATTATCCAGCTCTTTCTTGCCGTTTTTAAGATCAGCCTCTTTCCTCTTAAGCTCCTCAGTTGTTTTATCCAATTCTTGCTTTACACTATCCCGCTCCCGTTCTAACTGAGCTTTTGTACCCTCGAATTCTTTAGTTTTTGCATCTGAGTCTTTCTGTAGCTTTTCAAGCTGAGCTTGTGTGCTATTAAGTGCCTTAGTTTTTTCAACCAAGTCTTGCTGTATACTATTTCGCTTTTTCTCTAGTTGACTTTTTTCTTCAGTAAGCTCAGTTACTTCCCTAGTTTTGCTATTCAGCTCTTTCTCTTTCTTCTTGAGCTCATCTTGCAGTTTTGTTTTCTCTTGCTCTAATTGAACTTGTACACCCTTCAGCTCTTCCTCTTTCTCTGCAAGCTGAGTTTTCATGCTTTCAAGTGCCTGAGTTTTTTCATTCAATTCTTTTTGTAGCTTTTCAAGCTGATTTCTTGTATTCTCAGATTTCTCTTGTCCTAATGAGCTTTTGACTTGCTGTTCTGTATTTGTAGGCATTTTACCCTCCCTGGAATTATGGCTTATAAGGTTCTGTATTGAACTCCCCATTCTATTTAAGGTATCATTTTTTTCTTCTTTTGCAAAAGTCTTTCTGTCTTTAAGTTCTGCAATTTTCCCATCCAAGCTTTTCTGTGCACTATTTGGTTCTTTTCCTAGTTGATTTTTTTCTTGAATAAGGTCATCAGTCTTTGCTTGTTGACTTGGTTCTTCTTGTTCTAATTGTAAAGCATTTTGCCCTGTAATGTCTAAGTTCTCTTTTCTATCTTGTGAAGTATGACCTTGAAACCTAATAGATGAGGCTACTGTTTTTTTATTTTCACCGTCACTACTGTTGCTTTCAGTTACTATAACTTCAGAATGTGCTTTACTACTATCACCTTGCGCATTCGACCCAGTTGTATTGTCTAAAGAGTTACAACCTAAACTCAAATCTTCCATTTTAAGATCTTTATTCTTCTTGCTCAACTCTTCTGAAAACTCTTTTGCTTTTTTAACTTGATCATACAATATTTCCTTGAAATACTTACTAAGCTCATCACCTTGATCAGTAACGAATACACGATGTTTAGCATTATACGAAAAAGTCTCATTGAGAATGGAAAATTTTATACCGTGATGTGCACTTAGAGCCTTGTTTAAATCTCCTACTTGTTTGTCTATTAATTGCTCAATCAGTGCTTTACTTTCTTCTAAGAATTTGCACATATTACCCAATTCTTCTGACAATTTACCATCATCTACTAACTCTGCTAAAACTTCTTTCAACAATCCATCTACTGCTGGATGCCCGTGCTGTTTTCTTTCTTGCAAATAAAACTTCAAAATCCCTAGACAATCACTTGATGAACACTCCTGATCAAAGCGCTGATATTCAAATGACAAGCCATGATCAATTTTTGCCCATTTTCTTTCTGCTATGCCTGTGTCATTTGTTTCCGTCATTCCAAAATTTCCTAAATGAAAATCAAATTCCCTAAATATTAAACATGCAGCTAAAAACTTAGCGAAGTATTTGGAATTTTCTACGCTTTTTTGCAACTCCTCTTTGAATTTATGTTGAGCTTCATCTGAATATTTTTCTTGTTTGATATTGCTTTTGTCACGTGCTTCTATATATAGATGGTTAAATGCATTAAAGTTAGGCAGAAATTCCGAACCCAAAAAGATTTGATCATGATCGTCTTCAATTAGCCAAATTTTTGGTGATTTGCCAAACAGTGCTAGTCTATATAGCGGACCAGCAATAACTTCTGTTATAAATGATCGTACAGAGTCGTCATTGTCAACATTCAATGGCTTAATAAAAAAATCTACTCCTTTGCGCATAGCAAACCACCCACGAGAAGAAGCCTTAATATCTCTGCTTTCGATTGCTTCGAACTCTGAGTATTTGTGAGGGATTCTACTTTCTAAACATTTTTCTAAGGCCTTTTGTATTTCCTCTCTAGGTTCAACGTCACGTGGCACTTCTGTAAACTTAGTCATATCTTTATACTTTTGTAATTGCTCAACAGTTGTAGGAGAAGCATTTTCTGAAATAGTAGCAAAACTTTCACGAAAAGGCTTTGTATTACCTTTAACTAAATTCAATACTTTTCCTAAAAATATAATGTTATCAGCACTCGATGCAGTTTTCAACATTAAATCGTAAATTTCCCTTCTACCGCGAGTTCCTATGCTTTTCAGGATTTGTTTCTTTAACGTCTCAATAATCTTATCATCTGTAAATGCTTCTTTGTAGATTGTTTGAATTGCTTCATTTTTGTCCTCAATACATTTTTTGCATAAGTATTCAACAATCGGGAAACACTCTTGACTTATTGCAGCTTCTAATAAAGTAATACAACTCTCCTTCAACAGAGTTTTGGTAGCTGGATCATTGATATTCTGTTTAGCATCTCTTTCAAACACATCTAATACTTTCTTGATAAATTCCTCATTTTGTACTAATGACGCTGCTTCAAGTACACCATACGTAGGATCAGAAGTATTATTTTTCAAAATTTCTTTTAGATTTTGAAGAGTATCTTCATTAGCAAAAACTTTATCCAGTAATTCTTGTTCTTCCCTTAGCACTATAACTGAGAAAAACCCAACTTCACCATTTTCAAGTCGGATTGCTTGATTTTTTAAACTTTGATAAAGATCGGGAAATTTCCCTATAAAGGTTTCAATATACTTTTCACCACCAACAAGCAGATGTAAAAGATTCAAGTTTCCTTTAGCAAAAAGCATATCATGGTATTTCTTTGTTAGCTCATCATTAGCTGCGATTGCCAGCAGTAACAATTCTTTTACTGAGTACCTGCTACCATTTTCTTGAGATTGAAGCACCATTAATATACTGCTTAGTACATATTGGTCTCTAACTTGCGATTGTAAATTCAAAACCTTCTTAGAGAATCCCACGAAAAGCCCTGCTTCTTCTGGATCATCAAAATTGCAAATCACCTGACTTTCGTAATCCTGAATATTATTTACAACCTCAGTCAATTTTGCATCATCATTTTCATTTGCTGCTTTATCTAGAATGTCCTGTATTTTATTCAAAGTTAAATTGTCAGGAATAATGACAAATGAATCCTCTAAACTTTTAGACTCTCTTCCCAATTTTTGATTAAATAAATTCATAAGCTCAATATTACCTTTATCGGTAGCAATTTGCATTGCATCAGGTTCTCCTATATTAGGATCAGCCCCTTTATCTAAAAGCAACTTTACAATTTCAGTACTTTCCAGGGTTACATTGCTTGAAAAATGTTTTAGCATCTCGGTATTTTGTTCAGGAGAAGTATGCTGCAACAGAATCCCCATCGTCTCCTTTTCATATTCGCTGTAGCTATCAGCAATAATTGCTTGTTCTAATTCAGGGGTAACATCAATTTTTGCTCCATATCGAAAAAGCAAACTTGCTAGATTGTGGTCATTGTTTTTTAGAGCAATAAGAATTGGTGTTTTACCCGACAGGGCACTCACTTTATTAATATCAGTTCCATGCTTTAATAGTAATTCTGCAACATCTTTGTTCTTTTCTCTGCATGCATAACTTAAAGCTGTACCACTAGAACAAACATCGGCATTAAGATCAATTTTACCACCTTCTGACAAGACATCTTTGTAAAATTCGAACCAGCCAGCATCTTTACATGCGTTTGTAACAAACAATCTTAATAAGAGTAGTAGTTTGACACCCTGTACCCGATAAGATATATTAAGGTTCTTCATCTCCCTTACTAGCTCTTTTGCTGATACCAAATCTTCACCTTCAAAAGCTTTTAGTAATTTAAAGTACAAATCTTTTTGCCCTGTATTAGCTTGCCTAAGCTGTTTCTCTATTTTGGTGAATTTCCTTGCATCTTTACACGCTCTTCTTTTTCCTGTAGATGGAATGTCTTTAACTTGAACTTTTGGCTCAAATTTTAGCTTTCTTTTTTGTTCTAATTCCTCATGAATAGAACCCTTTAATTCTTCATAGCGCACAGGCAAACTAGTATTAACTTGTTGATTTTCACTATTAGTACCAAGAACCATATTTCTCACTCATTGCAATTAATTTAGTCTATCACTAAAAAAAGATTATGTCAAACAAATTACGAATTTTGGTAAAATGCTAATACCAACCTTCGTTATTGGTTTTGCCCTATTACCTACGAGATTTGGTATTACCTGTCCATTTTTCCATATCCTACAATACAGGCAACATTTTTTAGGCAAAACATTGCAATAACTAGTAGCAGCAACAATTTAATTGTTTACTCTTTATGAAAAATCGTAAAGAAGGTACGTATCTTTGTGAGAACTTTTTACGTAAAAGCGGTGTTTCAAAAATAAAAACGCAAAATTATTACAACAAAGTTAGGCAAATTAGTTCATATGTAAATTTAGTTAAAGTAGGCTAAAATAGCTGCTTTTACAATATAGTAGAATTATTATAAAGAAAAGTTCGAACAGGTTATTTGGTAGATCAATTGATTCCAAAGAAAAATGTTCTCACGCTCATTGATTTTAACCACTGAAAATGGTCACATTGTTTAAATTTATTAATGCTATATACTACCAAATTAATAGTTGCTCATTTAAGAACCTCCTTCAACTTTACCCAACTCGACACATATACTTTTTGAAACATTGCTGCAAGTAGAAAAAAACAGGTTACCCATCTTAACTTCTTTAAATTTGCTCACAATCTCTACTTGATGCATAAGGTTTTTGTTACACTCCTTTCATCTACCGATTACCTCTACCTACCGCCTTTACCTTTGCTAAGGTCAGAAACACGACTAGCTTCAGGACCTTCTAAACTCGACTGTGGCAGGCCACCAAAATTACTGGAATCACTAACACTAAGCGATATAGGTGCTTCTACTGGTCCACACCCTCCTCCCACTCTGTGATATCCTAATTCTAGATAAGTACGTAGTAATGGATCAATTTGTTCTCTATTTTGAATGTATGCTTGCAATTGCACATCTTGAAATCCCGGATCATTCCTGAATAATTGTGAAATGCTCACTCTTATGTTCTGAAAGTAATTTCTATCTCTGTTTGGGTGGCCTCTTCCAAGAAAATCACGCATAATATTTACAACATTCTGAACTTGTTCTCCAGGATTTTCATTTAGGACTCTATTAATATCTGTAGCATTTTCTAATGCCCATAAACCACAATTCCAACCATCTGTTTGCTGACGAACAGAAACATTATTAATCCTGATATTATTTCCTAAGTTATTTTGAATGATATCGATAATACCACCTGGAACAGCAGTAGCAGTTGAATCAGCATAGTACCCAACATAGTTCCCATTTTGACGTTCAATCACTAGTGTAACCCAATGAGTATTATTTAAAGTAATGATTAAAGTTAAACGCTGTTGTTCTTCATTTTCCCTAAATTGATTTAATACTCTAACAATGTGCTCGTTACCGTCATTCCTTGCCAAATTAGCTACTTCAAAAGTGTGATTACCTTCAGTACGAAGCTGATATCGCAATCTTCCAGCGTGAGCTATATCAATTTGTTGAAGCCAGTAATCATAATGTCCATTTCTCGTCGCAAATTCTAGTGTAAGTAGATCATTTACTTCTATCCCTTGATTTCCAAGAATATCTCTTATTTGTCTTCTTATCTCTTGTGCTGTAGGAATGGAATTATCACCTCCCCTTATTCTTGACTTTAATGTTTCTATTACCTGTGCTCTAGTACCTTGCAAGTAACTAAATGGAACGTGCAGATTATCATCTATATCAAGCAAAAAAATCGAGTTCTGTCCTGGTTTTCTTTCCGTGTAAAAGCGCCTGAAATTTTCACGAGTCTGATCTGATAATAGACCTTCTGGTGGATTTTCATCAATAACACTTTCAGGTCCCACTAATCCTCTAGTACTGCGGTCAAGCCTATGTATATATAGTTCTTGTGGAATAGATATAAGATCTTCTACTCTCTGTGCACCTGCATTAAATACAGCAGAAGATAAAACCACCTCATTTCCAGGAGTAATAGGCAAATATCCCCTTTGCTTGTTCATAAGTTCTTTTATTCGATCTTTTGCGTTATTCTCCTTTTGTGCTACTTCTTCTGCATTATCAGCAAATCCTAATACATATACAATCGGGTGAGTATCTGGAGCATTCTCCGTAGATTGTCTTAATAATAAAAGGTCTAATCTCTGTTCTGTAATTCTTGTGAGCATTACCCTTTCTCCTTCTTCTTCCTGCCTCCTTTTCAAACTATATGTTTGACCAATTTTATACATAGCAAGCACTTTATCAGGATCGTCACTAGCATAAAATACACCATGTAACATAGACCTAAACTTGTCATTGCTATCTACATCTATTATTGCATCACCGTTCATATTCTCTGGCATTAATACTATAGAAATAGCCATCAGTAATACTCTATGCTGATCTCTATTTTGCCAGCCATCATTCATAACCCTTTCTGAAATACCATGTACATTTTCAGCATTAGGCACTTGTATAAGATCACCAGCAAGAAAATTATTTGCATTTTGATAACCGCGATATAAACCAAGATTATCTACACGGGTATTTAAGTGCACTTGATTATCTTGATTGTTAAGTATACATGATACTCTATAAACGTTAGGATTATTTCTACCAACATTAAGATTTTCTAAATTGATTGCCCCTTGTTGTTGCATATTGTAAGCTCTAACGTCAAGTATGACTATAGGCAAACCTTGAACATGAAAGACCATAGTTAAACATCTTCTTAAATCTGGATCATCATATCTGAATATATGTTTTGTTGCTTGCAACCTACTTCTTTTTCCATTCCTTTGTATTGGTATATACCCATTATCAAAAGCACTACTTCCAAAAGCAAAACCAGTTATGCAATCAAATATTCTATTATAATTCTCTGCATTTCTTGGTATTTCACCAGGAAGATGTTGAAGCAAGAAATCTCTAATATTCTCTCCAACCTCTTCATCTTCTATATACTCAAACAACCTTTGTACTAAAGGAAACCTACCCTGTTGAAGTTCTACTATATCAACACTAAAGGGATCTAGATTTAAATTAAAATTTAATCCAACACAGACAGTATTTCTTGATTCAGTATGGATAGGTATAAATGAAGAATTGTGTAACCTTCCAGCGTAGCCTATGGCACAGTTTAATGCAACATCTGACGGTGTGTCAAATATAGCAAGATTAATAACAATAGGAATATTTTCTCTTTCTGCTTGATGACGTACAAGAAATGCAACATGTGTGTTTCTAGGAGATAAATCAAGATCGATGCCTATTGTGTAGCGATGACTAAAATTTGCTAAGAAACCTAATAAAAACCCGTGACCCTCAAATCTTTGATTGCGATTTTCAATATTATTTTCCAGTACTTGTCTGTAATTATTATAGATGTCAGTTATGTATGGCAAAATTTCTCTGCGTATTCTATCTCTTACATCTTGTCTTCTATCACTCGCTAGCATTTCCATAAAATTATCAATTCCTTGTTGACCCTGTGCTACTTGCGCAAAATTGACAAGATTATCAAGTTGTGCACGCTGGTTTTGATTGAGTTGTATTCCATTTATTTGCTTAATTGTCATGTTATTTCCTAGAAGTTGCCTAAGAAAATTGATCTCAGATGCTGAATACTTGGCAAATTTATCTCTATCTCTAAAATCCTTTTCACGAATCGCCTCGAATACTGTTGCAATTGCCTCTCCCTGACTCTTGCCCTTTCCATGCATGCATACTTTGTATTGCTCAAAATTTAGGTCTTCTTCCCTTAAATTTGGATTTTGCCGTCTAATCTCTCGCACTAGAGCATTTCTCTCCCTTGTACTGAACCTCAACCCATCACTATTAGGACGATCAGAAATACTGTAGCATCTGACAACTTGCTGTCCGTCACGATAAACAGCAACTTTTAGGTTTGCCGTATTTCGATTTTCACCATTACGTGGATTAACACCATGGTTATCAAAACGAAAATAGACTCTCTCATTTGCATTTAAGATATTAGCATCATGTGCAGTAGAAAACATACTAAAAAAGAATACAGGAAGGAAACGACCTGCACTTACATGATACAAGAAAGATGGACATTGATCTAAAAAAGATTCAAATCCTTGTCTGAATCCTTCAAGATCTCCATCCACCAAACTCCTAATAAGTCCATCACCATTACTCATACAAAATACCCCTTATTTACTACGACCAGAAACACCAAGAGTTCATAAGTGGATTACTTATTACCACTAAGCGTAAAGACGCTTTTTTTCTTATAAGAAGAAACACCACTTACACTAGGAGTTCCAAGCTCAGACTGCGGACTATCATCAACTGGCAAAGTTGTTTTCTTACTACCATGAGCTTTAGATCGTGATCGCAAATTACTGCAAGGACCATCACCTACAGGACCAGGTGGTAAAATTGTTTTCTCTAACTCAGAGAATAATTCTTCTGCAAACAGACCGTAATCTACATTTACTCTTTTACCTTCCCTACCGCATAATCTAAGGTCTCTTATTATTAGTTTTTTAAAGAGCTCAAACTTTTCAGGAAAGCAATCTTTGGCAAATGACATCATATCTAATATTTCTTTTTTCTCTATTTCTTTTTCTTCATCAGTCTTATAAATGTCTTCTCGTCTCCAATTGACTATTAACTCTGCAAATACACCACTTGTAGGAACTGTATAATTAGAAGTATTAACAGCAGCTTTTCTGTATTGATACAAGCTACCACATTCCCAAAATTCCATAATAAGAGATCTAGCTTGAACATTTGATTCAGGATTTTTCAACATCACATCTGAAAGAGAGGAAAGAAAAAGCTCATAGTCTCGCTGTGAGAATATTCTGTCCGAACAGTCTCCTCCTGCTGAAACTTCTTTATAACACCAGCACTGTACCAAATCATGAACCGTATCAAAAAAACATGACTCTATTAATTCAGCAAAAAGGGAATATACTCCTTTATCTTTCTGTGATAATTTCTGTAAAAGAGTATCTTTATCGACTATCTTATTTACACAAAAATCTAAAATAGGGGCGTCTTTCTCAACAGATTGAGGACGAGAAAGAGCAAGAATAGCTTCTGTGAGCTTCTTTTCCTTATCTTCTTCTTTTAAATGATTATAAAAATGCTCTACCCCTTCACTCCACTTAAGTTTTACAGCACTATCAAAACCTTCTACTGCATCATACTGCTTTAATTCCCCAGATTCTCTATCAATCCAGAAACTTAATACAGGATCTTCCCTTTTCATACCGTTCAACAATGAGTTTCTTATGTATATGTCAGTTACAGGATTACCATAACCATCAACTGCATTCGAGGAAAAACTACCTTTGTAAGATTCAAACTGCTCTTGAAAGAGATGGTGAATTTTATCTACTACGCAATACCTACAAGCTATATCATATTCTGAAAGTGGATTATCTACCCCACCTATTTTCTTTTCAGTAAACCTTTGACCTAAAGCAGCATTATCCAACCTTACACCTGACCAGCAACCTTCATCTTGGAATACATTACGCAAAAACTCCAGCTTATCATCCTTGAAGTATTTTATATGCTCCATAAAGTTGTCATGAAGGACTCCCACCCATCTCTTGATAGCTGACTTCCTCCCGGCAGTAACTGTTGGATCTGGATGTTTAATAGCTTCCTGTAATTTTTTGGACATCGTAGCCCGAAGCTCTTTCTGTGTTGGCATTAACCCCTCCTATTAAGTATTAACAGTGTTATGTAAAATAAGGCATTATACAGACATTAGAATGGATTGCAATATTAAAATTACTAGAATAGAGAGTTTAATAAAAAAACGTTATGGCTAAAACTTCTTTTCTTGAATTTTCTCAATATAATCAACAGAAAGACCAGTAGTTTGAGTTATAATGTCAATAGAAACTCCTGCTTTAAGTAGATTCTTTGCGACCTCAATTTTCTCTGCTTTTCTGCCTTTTTCATGGCCGATTTGGATGCCTTCATGAAGTTTTTCTTCAAGACTAGATAAATAATCATCGGTACGTTTCTTAGCTTGGTCATAAGCAAGACGTTCTTCTTTACTCCAATTATATTGGTTCAGCTCATCATAAGCCCTGCCAATAATTAAATCACTTCCTATTATTTTTTTTAGATCCTCTTCACTTGTTTCACCGGCGTGTTTAAAAAAATAACACCATTTCTCTACTATATTTTCTAATTGATCTTCTCTTTTTTTAAATTGAGGTAACTCTATAAAAGTAAAACTAAAGTCTCTGAGATCATGTTCAAAGGTCATCTTATCAAAAGTAACGTGATCAGACTTATAAGCCAGCTTATTAGGAAATAAGATGAAATCAGCAATAGCAATAAAGATAACGCCTTTAAGATCATGATACTGATCACCTACATCAGCTTGACTTGAATAGGCCTTAGCGGCATAGTATTGGGCACGTTTTTCAAAGCCAGTAGTTTTAGCGACTTGCATCTCAATTATTGTTTTTATTCCTGTAGAATCAACACAGAGAACATCAACAATGCTTTGCTTTTGAGAGGCGATGACAGGGTCTTGAATGGGACTGAGAAAGGAGACATCTTTAATCTTATTGTCATCGGTAAGACCTAGTATATCATTGAGAAAGTGAATAAGAATATCTTTATTTTTTTCGGTACCAAAGATACGGCGAAAAGCTATATCATTGCGAGCATCAAGAAACTTGGAAAGAGCCATGAGAAAGTAAGATAAAAAGCATTAATAATTATACACAATTGTGAAGAAATATTCAACTAAAATTGAAACGTAGAAGTTTTTGTATATCTTTATTTGGTAGTATTAACCTGTATAATATTTATGGCAAATACCTTGATAAAGTATCAGATAGCACAAAAAGTAAGGAGCTGGAGGTTAAAGCGAGGTTATACTCAAAAAGATTTAGCGGGAAAAATTGGCGTAACGTATCAAATAGTACTACAATATGAAAAAGGAACACGTAAAATTTCGATTGAAAAGTTGTATGCTATAGCAGAGATATTGTCGATTGGTATTGTAGACCTAATTCCTGTATCAAATGAAAAAATCTGTTTTGAAGATGAGGGAGAGAAAATATTAAATCTAGTAAGAAAATATAAAACGATTAATGATCAGGAATTACGTAGAATGTTTTGTTTACTAACCAAATTTGTTCAAGTTAGTGAGAAAAATAGTAAAAAAACGGAGAGAATAAAAATTGCAAAAGGTCTGGTTAAAGGAGGAGTTTCTGTTGATATTGTTGCAAAAACAATTGGTCTCTCTGCTGATGAATGTGTTGAAGAAAAAGGAGGTTCTATTTACTGCCAAATAGGAAAGAAGATAAAAGAATGGAGACTAGTGAGAGAGTATACTCAAAAGGATTTGGCTGAGAAAATGGATACAACACGTGACGAAATAAGCAACTATGAACAAGGACGTGTGGCTATTCCACTGGAAAAATTGTATGCAATAGCGGAAACATTATCGATTAATATTACAGATCTACTAATAGAAGAAGATGAAGGTAGTAAAGTGGAAAATGAGCTACCTGATTTGATTAAAGAATACAAAGAAATTGAGAGCCAAGAACTACGTAATGTACTAATAAAATCTATGTTTAAAAGCATACAAATTTGTGAGGAGAAAATTAGAGAAGAAGAAAGAATCAAAATTGCAAAGAACTTAGTTAAAAAAGGAATTTCTACCGATATTATTTTGCAAATAACAGGCCTCTCTTTAGGCGAAATTCAACAAGTTTAAAATAAAAAAATCACCATATATTAATATCTTCACCTATTCATGAAAAAATAAGTAAAAAAGATTGAAAAATTGATTTGACTTCACTCGGAAGCTATGGCTCTATGCCAATGCTGATAAAAACAGCAGTAAATATCTAAAAAAAGTTTGTTGTTAGTGAAGGGTAAATTATATGAATAAAAGTAAAGAAGAAATCGAATTCAGAATATTAGAAAGCAAAGGCAAAGCATTACTTGATCGTGAAATAATGGAAACGTTTCTAAGTGCAGTACATGAAAGGCCACAAGCTCAAGAAATTGCTAAAAATCTGGTGAATACTTATACAGGAGTAGGAAGAATTTTAGGCCGAGAAATGGATGACCTGAAAGTTATAGAAGGAGTAACTGATTCTGCAGTAGCAATGATTATGTGTGTTAAGGAAACACTAGAAAGGGTGCTCAGAGAAAAGCTTAAGAGTGAGCCAATAATGGACTTACAAGGGCTAGTAGAGTATTTGAACGTAAGTATAGGACACTCAGAAAGGGAATGTGTAAAAATACTGTATTTGAATAAGAGGCGCCAATTAATCGGAGAAGAATCCTATATTGGTGAAATGGAAAAAGCACCAGTATACATAAAGGAAATTATAAGAAAAGCATTAATAAAGAATGCAACATTAGTAATAATGTCACACAACCATCCTGGGGGACGCTTAGAACCATCAGAAGAAGATCAAGAAGTAACGAAGAGCTTAGCAGCAGCATGTAGTACTGTAAGCGTTAGATTATTTGATCATATTATTATCACAAGTGGAGGCTATTTCAGCTTTCGAGAAAACGGATTGTTATAGTAGAAAGTATTTGTAAATCTACTCACTATAATTTATAATGAGTAGTAGAGTGTATAACAACTATACACTTAAAAAGTATATTTAATAGCGGAGGCTAATATGGGTAATAAGATAATTGTACCTTTTAATGATAAAAAGGGAGGTACTTACGAATTAAACATTGATCTTGATAAATTATCAAAAGGTGAGATGTTGAATGCTATTATAGGAATTGGTCGTGCTAAAGAGCAGTCCACTTTTGTAAGCAAAATTAATAAGGCTAAAAAACCTGGAGAAGTGCCCTTCCCTAATAGAGACGTTCAAATCAACTACGGAAAGGGACTTGATTATATATATGGCACAAAACCTATAAGTGATCAAGAAGATAAAAATCCATTTACCTCTGCCTTGCAAAAAATAAAGCCAAGTATAAGCGAAAGCGAAAAATTGAGCTGGTTTAAAAGTGCTGTGGTAAGAGCAAAAAGTTTAAAAGAGATGAATAAAGTTATAGATGAAGTAATAGATGATGGAGCAAGGCTAAATGCATGTAATGATGGGGAATGGAGTTTCGCAGAGTATGTAGTATTAGGTACACATTTTCATAAATTTGATAAGGTTGATCGTAAAAAGGTAATACGTAAATTAATGTTAAGCGGTGCAGAGTTTCATGATACTCTACTACAGAATAAACTGATAGGTGAAATCTATAATGAGCTACAACCAGAAATTCAGCCACAGATAGATAAGCAACTAGAAGAACTAGGAAAAGCTGGTGAAAGTGCTGTTCAGGAAGGAGCATTAATAGGTATCGAAATAGATAACAAAATGCTTTTCATGGAATTTTCTGAAGATAGCAAGGTAGAAGTAGCCAAAATACTGGAAGGTATGGATCAAAACAGAAAGTTAGGAAGTAATATTTTAAAAATTGGCAATGATGCAGTTGAGGTTAGAAGGGAGCAAGGAGGTGCAAGAAATTACGTTGATGTATCAGATGGTAGCTCTGTTGTGTTAGAATTTCCTACAAGCATTGGTAAGCTAAATGTTATATTGTACCACGATGTAAAAAAATATGATCAAGTACAAGTCAGAGTAGAAAACAAGGAAATGTGGGCTGAATTACAACAAATAGGGGAAGAAATTGGAAAAAATTGCCTTTTCGGGGGAGTAAAACTTAAAGAAGCAGTAGAGAAAGGTAGTTTCACTAGATGTGGCATATGGAGTGAAAAGCAGAAGGAAGTAAGTGAAAAATTGTTTTCATGGGCAGACAAAGTACGTGAAAATAGTAAAGAAACTTGTAGGGCACTTTAATTCATCTACAACCAATTTAAAGGTTCCAGAGTCTAGCTATTATATCTGGAGCCTTTGAGCTATAATAGAAAATATTATATGCAAGGTTCTTTTTGTGGAAAGAAGTTTAGACTACGAAGTAGGGCAAAAAGTAAAAAATTGGAGGTTAGAGCGAGGGTACACTCAGAAAGATTTAGCAGAGAAACTTGGTGTAAAGTACTGGGTAATACTTCAATATGAAAAAGGGAACCGTAGAATTTCAAT
Organism: Andrena praecox; assembly: GCA_963932275.1. Classification (NCBI taxonomy): domain Eukaryota; kingdom Metazoa; phylum Arthropoda; class Insecta; order Hymenoptera; family Andrenidae; genus Andrena; species Andrena praecox. The sequence continues at coordinate 14,919 of CAWVQO010000218.1, forward strand.
CGAAAGGTTGTACGCTATAGCAGGTGCATTGTCAGTAAGTATTACCGATCTCATTACTGCATCAAAGGAGAAAATCGGCTTTAAAAATGAGGAAGGAGAAATATTAAATCTAGTAAGAGAATATAAAAAGATTAATGATCAGGAGTTACGTAAGATGTTTTGTTTATTAACTAAATTTGTCAAAGTTAGTGAAAAAAGTAGTAAAAAATCAGAAAAAATAAAAATTGCAAAGGGTTTGGTTAAAGCAGGAGTTTCTGTTGATATTGTTGCAAAAACAATTGGTCTGCCTGCTGATGAATGTATTGAAGAAAAAGTTGGTTCTATATACTGCCAAATAGGAAAAAAGATAAAAGAATGGAGGCTAGTGAGAGAGTATACTCAAAAGGATTTAGCAGAGAAAATGAATACAACACGTGACGAAATAAGCAACTATGAACAAGGAAGGACTGCTGTTCCACTTGATAAATTATATGAAATGGCAGAAGCGTTATCGATTAATATTACAGATCTACTAATAGAGAAAGATGAAGGTAGTACAGTGGAAAATGAGCTGCTTGATTTGATTAAAGAATACAAAGAAATTGAGAGCCAAGAACTACGGCATGCACTAATAAAGTCTTTGTTTGAAGGGATACGGATTTGTGAAGAAAAAGTGAGAAAAGCGGAAAGGATCAAAGTTGCAAAGAATTTAGTAAAAGGGGGAATTTCTATTGATATTATTTTGCAAGCGGTAGGTTTACCTGTTGATATAGTTTTAGATGGGTAGCTCATGGTGCGCCAAGAAGTGCTTGGAGAACAGTTGGTGAAAATCCAACACAAACAAAGTCTAGCCAACCATACGCGTCAAGTTAAGAGATTGTGAGCAAATTTAGAGAGGTTAAAGTGGATACTCTAGCCCTTCTACGTTTGTCTTTTAATGAAAATCGCGACCAAGTTATAGTGAGTTTTTTAAGAAATACTTTTAAACTATTAATCTTGGTTAATACTAAAAATAACTCTCTAACCCGTCTTTTTAGCTCAATAAATGCCTTTGTTAAGCTAAGTTCTGTATTCTTTTTCACTTCTGTGCAACCAACTATGCCGTGAAATATAAGAATTGCGCACAATTTAGCATATAGTTCACATAATACTCTGCATGGCTTTCCTTTTAGCTTATCAAGTCTGATATGGCTTTTATACAATTTAAATAATAACTCAATTTGCCACCTTACTCTGTAAATCGTTAATACTTGCTCAGCACTAATTTTATTTTCTGGAACATTAGTTATAAATATTGACCAGTTCAACAATTTTTGATTTCTTTTAGAGGATGTATATCCCTGCGATCTTGCTAATCTATTAGCTTTCCTTCTTCTGGCTATAGACTGTTCTTCAGTTAGTTTCTGACATATAATTCTTACTCTAATTTTTGCTTCTTTTCCTAACAATACCTCGTTTTCTAAAAATAACTTATCCTCTAAACATTCTAATAACTCCATTTTTTGATTTGTTTCTACATCATATACGTTGGTATCGGATTTATAACGACTTATGAAATAAGCTCCTATTTCATTGATTTGTTTAAAAGAACTTGGCACAAAATAACCGAGATCAGATATTAGCAAATCATTGCTTGATATATTACTTAAATGTTTCCTATATCCCTGGTCTGATCTTATTCCCTCCGTTAAATTAAGTTGGTCTATTATCTGATTCATGTAATCGAAAACTAATTGTAACTTTATTCCAGACTTAGTATTGCTTTCATAGCCACTGTAGCTAGTACCATAACCTTTATACATCTCTTCCATACTGTTAGGTAGAGTAATATAGCTACTGTCCAATAATTTAACACTATTAAATTGCTGTAAGATTTTGCAATCAACTTGCAAGATATTTTTAAAGAGAACCACAGATTCATTATACATCCTTTTCATAAATTCCACTGCTTCTTCAGTAAATCTAAAATCCAAACCTTGTTTTGTTATATCTATCGAGTCCTCGTTTAGTAATTGACACATTGTTTCTACGCTACAATTATCAACTCCTATATTACCCAAGACCATGGCTTTTACGAATGATGAACCTTTTAGCTTTCTCTTTCTTTTTATAAACCTTGTTGTAATTGAGATTTTCTCTGCTTTTTCATTAAAAAATTCTTTGAGCTTTTTTGATAAGCAAGTTATTTTATTCATTGGTTCTCTCACTAAAAGTATATCTGGGAGAACTTATACCTTATTATTCTATCTCTTTCATACCTTTATTTCCTTAACTTGACGCGTATGGTCTAGCCAACAGTTTGGAACAGACCACTATGTTGCATGAGGTAACGAGTGTAATAGAGCTAGTGGGATGGACAATGCAGGGCACAACGGAAGTGAAGGAGTGGAGTCCCGAAATACCTGAAGACATAGAGGTCGACATGTTCATGGCCATGGAAGACAGCATGAAGGATAACGTAAAGGCAAGTTATCACTCACTCTATCGGGATCTGAGACCGTGCCATGTATTGAAATGGACTTCAAGTGAACTTGGGAGATCCCATGCATTCCTATTAAGGTACGTTGGAACAAGTCAACAAAGGCAAGAACTAGCGGAAGATGCAGGGGAAGTCGGACTGATTGATAGTACTCAGAATGTGGGAAAGCCACGTACAAGGGGAAGCGATCAGCAATATAGTATAGCATTTCTCATAATAGTACGAACAGGTCATAGGAAGGCAGAATCAACAGCACGACGAAAGGATTCGAATAGAGGAATGTTTTTCCTGGCTCTGTTTTTTATAGCAAACCAATGATGCTCAATTTTGTTGAAATCTGGAGAATAAGGCGGCAGATACAAAATTTCTGCACCAACCCCTTTAGCAAGCTCGATAATCTTATCAGACTTATGAAAAGTAGCATTGTCAAGAATGACAGTCTGTCCAGGTTCCAAGATCGGTGTCAAAAATTGCTCAAACCATCCATTAAAAACATCCATATTACAGTGGCCTTCAAAGGTTAACGGAACAACTATCTTTCTTCCACTTAAGGCTGCAACCATACTGATTCGTTGAGTTTTCTTTCCAGATTTTAAGGCATAAAACCGCTGTCCTTTCTGGCAATATCCGTAGGGGTAGTCTTCGGTGTTATCAATGCCAGACTCATCTATATACACTAAGTTTTTAGGTTCTTTTGTCGCTATAATTTTCAAAAATTCAGCACGTTTTTCTTCGTTTCTTTCCTTGTATCCATATGTCTTTTTTTGCGCGTAAATCCAATTTTTTTAAGGGCTCGATAGATCGTTTGGATACTAACGTTGTTCCAAAGTTTAGCCATTTCCGATAGAGTCTTTCCTCCGTGTTCTCTGGCAAATTTGGCAAAGGTATCCCAGTCGGTAATTTTGTGATTGTAACCCCCATTTCCAAGTTTTTTTGATTGAAAGTCTCCTGTTTCTTTTCTTCTTTGCTGCCACTCCCATAAAGTAGTTCGTCCAATCTTAAATCTTGCTGCCACTGTTTCTCTGCTTTCTCCTTCGTCTAGCGCTTCCATTGCTTTTTTTCTTAAATCATAACTATATGCTGCTGGCATTCAACCTCCTTATCATCATCTACCCTTATCCTATCACATCCGGACTTTTATGGAAAGAGCTATAACTGGAATAGGGATTGCTATGCCAATACAACGGAGGTAGGAATAACATGCGATATAAACTAAACCAGATAGCAGTAAGAGCAAAGCAAGATAAGCGACTAAAATTCACATCGTTAGTCCATCTGATAAATACAGAGAATCTTGCGAGATGTTATAAAGAACTGAAGCGTAACAAGGCTTGTGGAGTAGACCAGATAACAGTGGAATCATACGGAGAAAATCTGAATGAGAAACTCGAAGTGCTAGTAGAAAGTATGAAGAGGAAGCAATATCAACCACAACCAGTAAAGAGGGTATATATACCGAAAGCTGGAAGTAAAGAGAAACGCGGACTCGGAATACCATCGACCGAGGATAAATTAGTACAGATTATGCTGAAGAAGATATTAGAAAATATTTACGAGGCAAACTTTCTGGACAGCTCATATGGATTTCGACCTGGAAGAAACTGTCATCAAGCGGTAAATGCACTAGATAAAGCAGTTATGTACAAGCCAATAAACTACATTGTAGAAGTGGATATCAAGAAGTTCTACGATAATATACAGCATAAATGGCTAATGAGGTGTCTAAGGGAACGAATAACTGACCCAAATTTGCTGTGGTTAGTAAAGCGGTTTCTCAAGGCAGGGATAGTCGAAGCTGGAAATTATGAAGCAACAAAACAAGGTACACCACAAGGCGGTATAGTAAGTCCTGTATTAGCAAATATATACTTACATTATGTGTTGGATTTATGGATAGAAAAGAAATTTAAACCAAGATCCAGAGGATATATACAACTAATAAGGTTTTGCGATGATTTTGTGGTTTGTTGCGAAAGTAAGGTAGACGCGGAAGAATTTCTGGAATTACTGAAACAAAGGCTAAATAAATTTGGGTTGGAAGTATCTGAAAACAAGACCAGAGTAGTAAAGTTTGGCAAGAGGGAGTGGCAACGAGCGATAAGAGAGAAACGAAGGACGGAAAGTTTCAATTTTCTGGGGTTTACGCACTATGGTGCAAAAAGTCGTCGTGGTAGATTAATGATGGGACATAAAACCTCTAAGTTAAATCTAGCCAGAAAACTAAAAGAAATCAAGGAGTGGTTGAAAATAGTCCGCGGAAGTATTCGACTTAAAGATTGGTGGCAAGTACTGAAGGCTAAATTAACAGGACACTATAACTACTTTGGTATTAGCGGAAATTATTGGTGTTTGAAACAATTTTACACATCAGTAAGAAAGCTAGCATTTAAATGGATAAATCGGCGTAGTCAGAAAAAGAGTATGACCTGGGAACAGTTTGTACACTACGTAGAAGTAAATCCATTACCAAAGCCAAAAATACATTTTTCTTTATATGCATAAGAGGGACGACTGTGAAAACTAATATTGATGAGCCGTGTGCGGGAAATCTGCAAGCACGGTTCTTTAGGGGGAGTTGTAGTAATAAAACTCAAACGAGAGGAGTAAAGCTACAGCTTCTACCGAACGTAAAATTTAGTAAGAAAGAAAGAGAAGAATTTAATAAGTCGTGGAAAGAAGTATTAGATAACTCAATAGAAAATATTAATAAAAAAGACACAAAAGGGAGGACGATACTACATTACGCGGTAGGAATGCCAGATCCAAAAAAAGTGAGGTTATTAATCAAAAAAGGAGCAGATATAAATGTGGCGGATGCAGGACAATATAGACCACTGCACTTAGCAGTCATGGGGCAACGTGTAGAAAATACAAAGGAGCTGATAAAGGCAGGAGCAGATATAAACGCAGTGGAACGAAGTAGCAAATTTGCCGCGTTACACCTTGCCTGCATGGTAAGTGAAATAAAAATAGTAGAAGAGCTAGTAAAAGCGGGAGGGAATGTGGAACAAAAGGATAAATTTGGCAAGACCCCAATGGATTATGCGAGAAATAATAAAGAGATAAAAGAAGTGTTAGAGAACGTAAAAATGGCAAATAAACAGAGGGAGTTTATAGAAAGAATAAGGGTTGTATCGGAAAGTACAGCAGCAGGTGTGATAGTAGCAAAGGAAGAGCTAGAAACTGTGGATGAGAAAGTGCTATAGCGTTTTAAAAATTCAGAAGGGCTGTGTTTGAAAAGGTGATTATATGGAAAAAAAAGTAGAAAAAGAGGTAAAATGTTTAGAGAAAAAACCACTAGCAGAACTGAAAAAAATATGGAAGAAGGTATTTGGGGAAGAGGCACCTAGACACTCAAAGAAATACCTGATACCAAGATTGGCGTATAGGTTGCAGGAGAAAGCGTATGGAGAAATATCAAGAAAAGGGGCAAAAAGACTAGAATATCTAGCAGATCGACTAGAGAAGGGAAAAAGGATAAGTAGCGATAAACTGCCAGCAGTAGGAACGGAGTTGATATTAGAAAGAGGTGAAGAAACGCATGCAGTGATGGTAACAGATAAGGGTTTAATCTACAGAGAAGAATTTTTTACGTCATTATCAGCGGTAGCCGGAAAAATAATGGGAATGAGCTACAACGGTCCTTTATTATTTGGGATGCGTGATAAAAAGGTAAGTTGAGGGGGAGAAAATGCTAAAAGAGGTGAGGTGTGCGATATATACGAGAAAATCAAATGAAGATGGACTAGAACAAAAGTTTAATAGCTTGGACGCACAAAGGGTAGCATGTGAAAAATATATAAAAAGCCGAGAAGGGTGGGTAGCATTAGCCAAAAGGTATGATGATGGAGGCTATTCAGGAAGTAATTTAAATAGACCAGCGATAAAGGAATTATTTGAAGATGTAAAAGCCGGAGAGGTAGACTGCGTGGTAGTATACACGTTGGACAGGTTATCAAGGGAAACGAAGGATTGCATAGAAGTAACGTCATTTTTTAGAAGGCACCGGATAAGTTTTGTAGCAGTGACGCAAATATTTGATAACAACACACCAATGGGAAAATTTGTGCAAACAGTGCTATCAGGGGCAGCACAACTAGAAAGAGAAATGATAGTAGAGAGAGTAAAAAATAAAATAGCAACATCGAAGGAAGAGGGTCTATGGATGGGAGGGAATCCACCACTTGGTTATGATGCAAAAGATAAGGAATTAATAATAAATGAAAAAGAAGCAAAAGTAATAAAGCATATATTTGAGAGGTATATGGAGCTGAAATCAATGGCAGAATTGGCAAGAGAGTTAAACAGAGAAGGATATCGAACGAAAGCAAAATCAGATATCTTTAAAAAGGCCACAGTGAGGAGAATAATAACAAATCCGATATATATGGGAAAAATACGGCATTATGAGAAGCAGTATAAAGGAAAGCATGAGGCAATAATAGAAAAAGAAAAATGGCAAAAAGCGCAAGAATTGATAAAGAATCAGCCGTATCGAGGCAAAAAATATGAAGAGGCGCTACTAAAGGGGATGATAAGATGCAGATGCTGCAAAGTAAACATGACGCTGACATATTCAAAAAAAGAAAATAAAAGGTATCGATATTATGTGTGCAACAATCATTTAAGGGGAAAGGGTTGTGAATCAGGAAACCGAACAATAGTCGCCGGAGAAGTGGAAAAAGAAGTAATGAAGAGAGCGGAAT
>CAWVQO010000219.1:0-27025 GCA_963932275.1 Andrena praecox
ATTAAAATTTGACACCACCAACTAAAATTTTTTCACTATCCAAAAAATTGTCGTTATTTTCATCTAAATTTACTCAAATATAGATCCTACAACAAAAATACTCAACAAAATCCAAAAAAATCGAAGTTGGTCTCAAATAAATTTATTAAACTTTGACACCTCCAACTAAAATTTTTTTCACAATCCAAAAAATTGATGTTATTTTCATCTAAATTTACTCAAATATAGATCCTACAACAAATATACTCTACAAAATCCAAAAAAATCGAAGTTGGTTTCAAATAAATTTATTAAAATTTGACACTGTCAAACTAAATTTTTTTCGCAATCCTAAAAATTGAATTTATTTTCATCCAAATTTACTCAAATATAGATCCTACAACAAAATTACTCAACAAAATAAAAAAAAATCGAAATTGGTTTCAAATAAATTTATTAAAATTTTCCACTTCCATGTAAATTTTTTTTTCACAATCCAAAAAATTGTCGTTATTTTTCATCTAAATTTACTCAAATATAGATCCTACAACAAAAATACTCAACAAAATCCAAAATAATCGAAGTTGGTTTCAAATAAATTTATTAAAATTTGACTCTTCCAACTAAAATTTTTTTCACAATCCAAAAAATTATCGTAATTTTCATCTAAGTTTACTCAAATATAGATCCTACAACAAAAATACTCAACAAAATCCAAAATAATCGAAGTTGGTTTCAAATAAATTTATTAAAATTTGACACTTCCAACTAAAATTTTTTTCACTATCCAAAAAATTGTCGTTATTTTCATCTAAATTTACTCAAATATAGATCCTACAACAAAAATACTCTACAAAATCCAAAATAATCGAAGTTGGTTTCAAATAAATTTATTAAAATTTGACACTTCCAACTAAATTTTTATTCACAATCCAAAAAATTGAAGATAATTTCATCTAAATTTACTCAAATATGCATCCTACAACAAAAATACTCAACAAAATCCAAACAAATCGAAGTTGGTCTCAAATAAATTTATTAAAATTTGACTCTTCCAACTAAAATTTTTTTCACAATCCTAAAAATTGAAGTTATTTTCATCTAAATTTACTCAAATATAGATCCTACAACAAAAATACTCAACAAATTCCAAAATAATCGAAGTTGATTTCAAATAAATTTATTAAAATTTGACACCTCCAACTAAAAATTATTTCACAATCCAAAAAATTGATGTTATTTTCATCTAAATTTACTCAAATATAGATCCTACAACAAAAATACTCAACAAAATCCAAAAAAATCGGAGTTGGTTTCAAATAAATTTATTAAAATTTGACTCTTCCAACTAAATTTTTTTTCACAATCCAAAAAATTGGAGATATTTTCATCTAAATTTACTCAAATATGCATCCTACAACACAAATACTCAACAAAATCCACAAAAATCGAAGTTGGTCTCAAATAAATTTATTAAAATTTGACACTTCCATCTAAAATTTTTTTCACAATCCTAAAAATTGAAGTTATTTTCATCTAAATTTACTCAAATATAGATCCTACAACAAAAATACTCAACAAATTCCAAAATAATCGAAGTTGATTTGAAATAAATTTATTAAAATTTGACACTTCCAACTAATTTTTTTTTCCCAATCCTAAAAATTGAAGTTATTTTCATCTAAATTTACTCAAATATAGATCCTACAACAAAAATACTCAACAAATTCCAAAATAATCGAAGTTGATTTCAAATAAATTTATTATACTTTGACACTTCCAACTAATTTTTTTTTCCCAATCCTAAAAATTGAAGTTATTTTCATCTAAATTTACTCAAATATAGATCCTACAACAAAAATACTCAACAAATTCCAAAATAATCGAAGTTGATTTCAAATAAATTTATTAAAATTTGACACCTCCAACTAAAAATTAATTCACAATCCAAAAAATTGATGTTATTTTCATCTAAATTTACTCAAATATAGATCCTACAACAAAAATACTCATCAAAATCCAAAAAAATCGGAGTTGGTTTCAAATAAATTTATTAAAATTTGACTCTTCCAACTAAATTTTTTTTCACAATCCAAAAAATTGGAGATATTTTCATCTAAATTTACTCAAATATGCATCCTACAACACAAGTACTCAACAAAATCCACAAAAATCGAAGTTGGTCTCAAATAAATTTATTAAAATTTGACACTTCCATCTAAAATTTTTTTCACAATCCTAAAAATTGAAGTTATTTTCATCTAAATTTACTCAAATATAGATCCTACAACAAAAATACTCAACAAAATCCAAAATAATCGAAGTTGATTTCAAATAAATTTATTAAAATTTGACACTTCCAACTAAATTTTTTTTCGCAATCCTAAAAATTGAATTTATTTTCATCTAAATTTACTCAAATATAGATCCTACAACAAAAATACTCAACAAAATCCAAAAAAATCGAAGTTGGTTTCAAATAAATTTATTAAAATTTTACACTTCCATGTAAATTTTTTTTTCACAATCCAAAAAATTGTCGTAATTTTCATCTAAGTTTACTCAAATATAGATCCTACAACAAAAATACTCAACAAAATCCAAAATAATCGAAGTTGGTTTCAAATAAATATATTAAAATTTGACACCACCAACTAAAATTTTTTTCACTATCCAAAAAATTGTCGTTATTTTCATCTAAATTTACTCAAATATAGATCCTACAACAAAAATACTCAACAAAATCCAAAAAAATCGAAGTTGGTCTCAAATAAATTTATTAAACTTTGACACCTCCAACTAAAATTTTTTTCACAATCCAAAAAATTGATGTTATTTTCATCTAAATTTACTCAAATATAGATCCTACAACAAATATACTCTACAAAATCCAAAAAAATCGAAGTTGGTTTCAAATAAATTTATTAAAATTTGACACTTCAAACTAAATTTTTTTTCGCAATCCTAAAAATTGAATTTATTTTCATCCAAATTTACTCAAATATAGATCCTACAACAAAATTACTCAACAAAATAAAAAAAAATCGAAATTGGTTTCAAATAAATTTATTAAAATTTTCCACTTCCATGTAAATTTTTTTTTCACAATCCAAAAAATTGTCGTTATTTTCATCTAAATTTACTCAAATATAGATCCTACAACAAAAATACTCAACAAAATCCAAAATAATCGAAGTTGGTTTCAAATAAATTTATTAAAATTTGACTCTTCCAACTAAAATTTTTTTCACAATCCAAAAAATTATCGTAATTTTCATCTAAGTTTACTCAAATATAGATCCTACAACAAAAATACTCAACAAAATCCAAAATAATCGAAGTTGGTTTCAAATAAATTTATTAAAATTTGACACTTCCAACTAAAATTTTTTTCACTATCCAAAAAATTGTCGTTATTTTCATCTAAATTTACTCAAATATAGATCCTACAACAAAAATACTCTACAAAATCCAAAATAATCGAAGTTGGTTTCAAATAAATTTATTAAAATTTGACACTTCCAACTAAATTTTTATTCACAATCCAAAAAATTGAAGATAATTTCATCTAAATTTACTCAAATATGCATCCTACAACAAAAATACTCAACAAAATCCAAACAAATCGAAGTTGGTCTCAAATAAATTTATTAAAATTTGACTCTTCCAACTAAAATTTTTTTCACAATCCTAAAAATTGAAGTTATTTTCATCTAAATTTACTCAAATATAGATCCTACAACAAAAATACTCAACAAATTCCAAAATAATCGAAGTTGATTTCAAATAAATTTATTAAAATTTGACACCTCCAACTAAAAATTATTTCACAATCCAAAAAATTGATGTTATTTTCATCTAAATTTACTCAAATATAGATCCTACAACAAAAATACTCAACAAAATCCAAAAAAATCGGAGTTGGTTTCAAATAAATTTATTAAAATTTGACTCTTCCAACTAAATTTTTTTTCACAATCCAAAAAATTGGAGATATTTTCATCTAAATTTACTCAAATATGCATCCTACAACACAAATACTCAACAAAATCCACAAAAATCGAAGTTGGTCTCAAATAAATTTATTAAAATTTGACACTTCCATCTAAAATTTTTTTCACAATCCTAAAAATTGAAGTTATTTTCATCTAAATTTACTCAAATATAGATCCTACAACAAAAATACTCAACAAAATCCAAAATAATCGAAGTTGATTTCAAATAAATTTATTAAAATTTGACACTTCCAACTATAATTTTTTTCACAATCCAAAGAATTGAAGTTATTTTCATCTAAATTTACACAAATATAGATCCTACAACAAAAATACTCAACAAAATCCAAAATAATCGAAGTTGGTTACAAATAAATTTTTTAACATTTGACACTTCCAACTAATTTTTTTTTCACAATCCAAAAAATTGAAGATAATTTCATCTAAATTTACTCAAATATGCATCCTACAACAAAAATACTCAACAAAATCCAAAAAAATCGAAGTTGGTCTCAAATAAATTTATTAAAATTTGACACTTCCAACTAAAATTTTTTTCACAATCCTAAAAATTGAAGTTATTTTCATCTAAATTTACTCAAATATAGATCCTACAACAAAAATACTCAACAAAATCCAAAATAATCAAAGTTGGTCTCAAATAAATTTATTAAAATTTGACACCTCCAACTAAAATTTTTTTCACAATCCAAAAAATTGATGTTATTTTCATCTAAATTTACTCAAATATAGATCCTACAACTAATATACTCTACAAAATCCAAAAAAATCGGAGTTGGTTTCAAATAAATTTATTAAAATTTGACTCTTCCAACTAAAATTTTTATCACATTCCAAAAAATTTAAGTTATTTTCATCTAAATTTACTCAAATATAGATCCTACAACAAAAATACTCAACAAATTCCAAAATAATCGAAGTTGATTTGAAATAAATTTATTAAAATTTGACACTTCCAACTAATTTTTTTTTCCCAATCCTAAAAATTGAAGTTATTTTCATCTAAATTTACTCAAATATAGATCCTACAACAAAAATACTCAACAAAATCCAAAATAATCAAAGTTGGTCTCAAATAAATTTATTAAAATTTGACACCTCCAACTAAAATTTTTTTTACAATCCAAAAAATTGATGTTATTTTCATCTAAATTTACTCAAATATAGATCCTACAACAAAAATACTCAACAAATTCCAAAATAATCGAAGTTGATTTCAAATAAATTTATTATACTTTGACACTTCCAAGTAATTTTTTTTTCCCAATCCTAAAAATTGAAGTTATTTTCATCTAAATTTACTCAAATATAGATCCTACAACAAAAATACTCAACAAATTCCAAAATAATCGAAGTTGATTTCAAATAAATTTATTAAAATTTGACACTTCAAACTAAATTTTTTTTCGCAATCCTAAAAATTGAATTTATTTTCATCCAAATTTACTCAAATATAGATCCTACAACAAAATTACTCAACAAAATCCAAAAAAATCGAAATTGGTTTCAAATATATTTATTAAAATTTTCACTTCCATGTAAATTTTTTTTTCACAATCCAAAAAATTGTCGTAATTTTCATCTAAGTTTACTCAAATATAGATCCTACAACAAAAATACTCAACAAAATCCAAAATAATCGAAGTTGGTTTCAAATAAATTTATTAAAATTTGACACTTCCAACTAAAATTTTTTTCACTATCCAAAAAATTGTCGTTATTTTCATCTAAATTTACTCAAATATAGATCCTACAACAAAAATACTCAACAAAATCCAAAATAATCGAAGTTGGTTTCAAATAAATTTATTAAAATTTGACTCTTCCAACTAAAATTTTTTTCACAATCCAAAAAATTATCGTAATTTTCATCTAAGTTTACTCAAATATAGATCCTACAACAAAAATACTCAACAAAATCCAAAATAATCGAAGTTGGTTTCAAATAAATTTATTAAAATTTGACACTTCCAACTAAAATTTTTTTCACTATCCAAAAAATTGTCGTTATTTTCATCTAAATTTACTCAAATATAGATCCTACAACAAAAATACACTACAAAATCCAAAATAATCGAAGTTGGTTTCAAATAAATTTATTAAAATTTGACACTTCCAACTAAATTTTTATTCACAATCCAAAAAATTGAAGATAATTTCATCTAAATTTACTCAAATATGCATCCTACAACAAAAATACTCAACAAAATCCAAACAAATCGAAGTTGGTCTCAAATAAATTTATTAAAATTTGACTCTTCCAACTAAAATTTTTTTCACAATCCTAAAAATTGAAGTTATTTTCATCTAAATTTACTCAAATATAGATCCTACAACAAAAATACTCAACAAATTCCAAAATAATCGAAGTTGGTTTCAAATAAATTTATTAAAATTTGACACTTCCAACTAAAATTTTTTTCACTATCCAAAAAATTGTCGTTATTTTCATCTAAATTTACTCAAATATAGATCCTACAACAAAAATACTCTACAAAATCCAAAATAATCGAAGTTGGTTTCAAATAAATTTATTAAAATTTGACACTTCCAACTAAATTTTTATTCACAATCCAAAAAATTGAAGATAATTTCATCTAAATTTACTCAAATATGCATCCTACAACAAAAATACTCAACAAAATCCGAACAAATCGAAGTTGGTCTCAAATAAATTTATTAAAATTTGACTCTTCCAACTAAAATTTTTTTCACAATCCTAAAAATTGAAGTTATTTTCATCTAAATTTACTCAAATATAGATCCTACAACAAAAATACTCAACAAATTCCAAAATAATCGAAGTTGATTTCAAATAAATTTATTAAAATTTGCCTCTTCCAACTAATTTTTTTTTCCAATCCTAAAAATTGAAGTTATTTTCATCTAAATTTACTCAAATATAGATCCTACAACAAAAATACTCAACAAATTCCAAAATCATCGAAGTTGATTTCAAATAAATTTATTAAAATTTGACACCTCCAACTAAAAATTATTTCACAATCCAAAAAATTGATGTTATTTTCATCTAAATTTACTCAAATATAGATCCTACAACAAAAATACTCAACAAAATCCAAAAAAATCGGAGTTGGTTTCAAATAAATTTATTAAAATTTGACTCTTCCAACTAAATTTTTTTTCACAATCCAAAAAATTGGAGATATTTTCATCTAAATTTACTCAAATATGCATCCTACAACACAAATACTCAACAAAATCCACAAAAATCGAAGTTGGTCTCAAATAAATTTATTAAAATTTGACACTTCCATCTAAAATTTTTTTCACAATCCTAAAAATTGAAGTTATTTTCATCTAAATTTACTCAAATATAGATCCTACAACAAAAATACTCAACAAAATCCAAAATAATCGAAGTTGATTTCAAATAAATTTATTAAAATTTGACACTTCCAACTATAATTTTTTTCACAATCCAAAGAATTGAAGTTATTTTCATCTAAATTTACACAAATATAGATCCTACAACAAAAATACTCAACAAAATCCAAAATAATCGAAGTTGGTTACAAATAAATTTTTTAACATTTGACACTTCCAACTAATTTTTTTTTCACAATCCAAAAAATTGAAGATAATTTCATCTAAATTTACTCAAATATGCATCCTACAACAAAAATACTCAACAAAATCCAAAAAAATCGAAGTTGGTCTCAAATAAATTTATTAAAATTTGACACTTCCAACTAAAATTTTTTTCACAATCCTAAAAATTGAAGTTATTTTCATCTAAATTTACTCAAATATAGATCCTACAACAAAAATACTCAACAAAATCCAAAATAATCGAAGTTGGTTTCAAATAAATTTATTAAAATTTGACACTTCCAACTAAAATTTTTTTCACTATCCAAAAAATTGTCGTTATTTTCATCTAAATTTACTCAAATATAGAGCCTACAACAAAAATACTCAACAAAATCCAAAAAAATCGAAGTTGGTTTCAAATAAACTTATTAAAATTTTCCACTTCCATGTAAATTTTTTTTTCACAATCCAAAAAATTGTCGTTATTTTCATCTAAATTTACTCAAATATAGATCCTACAACAAAAATACTCAACAAAATCCAAAATAATCGAAGTTGGTTTCAAATAAATTTATTAAAATTTGACTCTTCCAACTAAAATTTTTTTCACAATCCAAAAAATTATCGTAATTTTCATCTAAGTTTACTCAAATATAGATCCTACAACAAAAATACTCAACAAAATCCAAAAAAATCGAAGTTGGTCTCAAATAAATTTATTAAAATTTTACACTTCCATGTAAATTTTTTTTTCACAATCCAAAAAATTGTCGTAATTTTCATCTAAGTTTACTCAAATATAGATCCTAGAACAAAAATACTCAACAAAATCCAAAATAATCGAAGTTGGTTTCAAATAAATTTATTAAAATTTGACACTTCCAACTAAAATTTTTTTCACTATCCAAAAAATTGTCGTTATTTTCATCTAAATTTACTCAAATATAGATCCTACAACAAAAATACTCAACAAAATCCAAAAAAATCGAAGTTGGTTTCAAATAAATTTATTAAAATTTTCCACTTCCATGTAAATTTTTTTTTCACAATCCAAAAAATTGTCGTTATTTTCATCTAAATTTACTCAAATATAGATCCTACAACAAAAATACTCAACAAAATCCAAAATAATCGAAGTTGGTTTCAAATAAATTTATTAAAATTTGAGACTTCCAACTAAAATTTTTTTCACTATCCTAAAAATTGTCGTTATTTTCATCTAAATTTACACAAATATAGATCCTACACCAAAAATACTCAACAAAATCCAAAATAATCGAAGTTGGTCTCAAATAAATTTATTAAAATTTGACACCTCCAACTAAAATTTTTTTCACATTCAAAAAAATTGATGTTATTTTCATCTAAATTTACTCAAATATAGATCCTACAACCAATATACTCTACAAAATCCAAAAAAATCGGAGTTGGTTTCAAATAAATTTATTAAAATTTGACTCTTCCAAATAAAATTTTTATCACAATCCAAAAAATTGAAGTTATTTTCATCTAAATTTACTCAAATATACATCCTACAACAAAAATACTTTACAAAATAAAAAAAATCGATGTTGGTCTCAAATAAAATTATTAAACTTTGACACTTCCAACCAAAATTTTTTTCACAATCTTAAAAATTGAAGTTATTTTCATATAAATTTACACAAAAATACTCAACAAAATCCAAAATAATCGAAGTTGGTTTCAAATAAATTTATTAAAATTTGACACTTCCAACTAAATTTTTTTTCGCAATCCTAAAAATTGAATGTATTTTCATCTAAATTTACTCAAATATAGATCCTACAACAAAAATACTCAACAAAATCCAAAAAAATCGAAGTTGGTTTCAAATAAATTTATTAAAATTTTACACTTCCATGTAAATTTTTTTTTCACAATCCAAAAAATTGTCGTAATTTTCATCTAAGATTACTCAAATATAGATCCTACAACAAAAATACTCAACAAAATCCAAAATAATCGAAGTTGGTTTCAAATAAATATATTAAAATTTGACACCACCAACTAAAATTTTTTTCACTATCCAAAAAATTGTCGTTATTTTCATCTAAATTTACTCAAATATAGATCCTACAACAAAAATACTCAACAAAATCCAAAAAAATCGAAGTTGGTTTCAAATAAATTTATTAAAATTTTACACCTCCAACTAAAAATTATTTCACAATCCAAAAAATTGATGTTATTTTCATCTAAATTTACTCAAATATAGATCCTACAACAAAAATACTCAACAAAATCCAAAAAAATCGGAGTTGGTTTCAAATAAATTTATTAAAATTTGACTCTTCCAACTAAATTTTTTTTCACAATCCAAAAAATTGGAGATATTTTCATCTAAATTTACTCAAATATGCATCCTACAACACAAATACTCAACAAAATCCACAAAAATCGAAGTTGGTCTCAAATAAAATTATTAAAATTTGACACTTCCATCTAAAATTTTTTTCACAATCCTAAAAATTGAAGTTATTTTCATCTAAATTTACTCAAATATAGATCCTACAACAAAAATACTCAACAAAATCCAAAATAATCGAAGTTGATTTCAAATAAATTTATTAAAATTTGACACTTCCAACTATAATTTTTTTCACAATCCAAAGAATTGAAGTTATTTTCATCTAAATTTACTCAAATATAGATCCTACTACAAAAATACTCAACAAATTCCAAAATAATCGAAGTTGATTTCAAATAAATTTATTAAAATTTGACACTTCCAACTAAATTTTTTTTCGCAATCCAAACAATTGAATTTATTTTCATTTAAATTTACTCAAATATAGATCCTACAACAAAAATACTCAACAAAATCCAAAAAAATCGAAGTTGGTCTCAAATAAATTTATTAAAATTTTACACTTCCATGTAAATTTTTTTTTCACAATCCAAAAAATTGTCGTAATTTTCATCTAAGTTTACTCAAATATAGATCCTAGAACAAAAATACTCAACAAAATCCAAAATAATCGAAGTTGGTTTCAAATAAATTTATTAAAATTTGACACTTCCAACTAAAATTTATTTCACTATCCAAAAAATTGTCGTTATTTTCATCTAAATTTACTCAAATATAGATCCTACAACAAAAATACTCAACAAAATCCAAAAAAATCGAAGTTGGTTTCAAATAAATTTATTAAAATTTTCCACTTCCATGTAAATTTTTTTTTCACAATCAAAAAATTGTCGTTATTTTCATCTAAATTTACTCAAATATAGATCCTACAACAAAAATACTCAACAAAATCCAAAATAATCGAAGTTGGTTTCAAATAAATTTATTAAAATTTGAGACTTCCAACTAAAATTTTTTTCACTATCCTAAAAATTGTCGTTATTTTCATCTAAATTTACACAAATATAGATCCTACAACAAAAATACTCAACAAAATCCAAAATAATCGAAGTTGGTCTCAAATAAATTTATTAAAATTTGACACCTCCAACTAAAATTTTTTTCGCAATCCTAAAAATTGAATGTATTTTCATCTAAATTTACTCAAATATAGATCCTACAACAAAAATACTCAACAAAATCCAAAAAAATCGAAGTTGGTTTCAAATAAATTTATTAAAATTTTACACTTCCATGTAAATTTTTTTTTCACAATCCAAAAAATTGTCGTAATTTTCATCTAAGATTACTCAAATATAGATCCTACAACAAAAATACTCAACAAAATCCAAAATAATCGAAGTTGGTTTCAAATAAATATATTAAAATTTGACACCACCAACTAAAATTTTTTTCACTATCCAAAAAATTGTCGTTATTTTCATCTAAATTTACTCAAATATAGATCCTACAACAAAAATACTCTACAAAATCCAAAATAATCGAAGTTGGTTTCAAATAAATTTATTAAAATTTGACACTTCCAACTAAATTTTTTTTCACAATCCAAAAAATTGAAGATAATTTCATCTAAATTTACTCAAATATGCATCCTACAACAAAAATACTCAACAAAATCCAAAAAAATCGAAGTTGGTCTCAAATAAATTTATTAAAATTTGACACTTCCAACTAAAATTTTTTTCACTATCCTAAAAATTGTCGTTATTTTCATCTAAATTTACTCAAATATAGATCCTACAACAAAAATCCAAAATAATCGAAGTTGATTTCAAATAAATTTATTAAAATTTGCCTCTTGCAACTAATTTTGTTTTCCAATCCTAAAAATTGAAGTTATTTTCATCTAAATTTACTCAAATATAGATCCTACAACAAAAATACTCAACAAATTCCAAAATAATCGAAGTTGATTTGAAATAAATTTATTAAAATTTGACACTTCCAACTAATTTTTTTTTCCCAATCCTAAAAATTGAAGTTATTTTCATCTAAATTTACTCAAATATAGATCCTACAACAAAAATACTCAACAAATTCCAAAATAATCGAAGTTGATTTCAAATAAATTTATTATACTTTGACACTTCCAACTAATTTTTTTTTCCCAATCCTAAAAATTGAAGTTATTTTCATCTAAATTTACTCAAATATAGATCCTACAACAAAAATACTCAACAAATTCCAAAATAATCGAAGTTGATTTCAAATAAATTTATTAAAATTTGACACCTCCAACTAAAAATTAATTCACAATCCAAAAAATTGATGTTATTTTCATCTAAATTTACTCAAATATAGATCCTACAACAAAAATACTCATCAAAATCCAAAAAAATCGGAGTTGGTTTCAAATAAATTTATTAAAATTTGACTCTTCCAACTAAATTTTTTTTCACAATCCAAAAAATTGGAGATATTTTCATCTAAATTTACTCAAATATGCATCCTACAACACAAGTACTCAACAAAATCCACAAAAATCGAAGTTGGTCTCAAATAAATTTATTAAAATTTGACACTTCCATCTAAAATTTTTTTCACAATCCTAAAAATTGAAGTTATTTTCATCTAAATTTACTCAAATATAGATCCTACAACAAAAATACTCAACAAAATCCAAAATAATCGAAGTTGATTTCAAATAAATTTATTAAAATTTGACACTTCCATGTAAATTTTTTTTTCACAATCCAAAAAATTGTCGTTATTTTCATCTAAATTTACTCAAATATAGATCCTACAACAAAAATACTCAACAAAATCCAAAATAATCGAAGTTGGTTTCAAATAAATTTATTAAAATTTGACTCTTCCAACTAAAATTTTTTTCACAATCCAAAAAATTATCGTAATTTTCATCTAAGTTTACTCAAATATAGATCCTACAACAAAAATACTCAACAAAATCCAAAATAATCGAAGTTGGTTTCAAATAAATTTATTAAAATTTGACACTTCCAACTAAAATTTTTTTCACTATCCAAAAAATTGTCGTTATTTTCATCTAAATTTACTCAAATATAGATCCTACAACAAAAATACTCTACAAAATCCAAAATAATCGAAGTTGGTTTCAAATAAATTTATTAAAATTTGACACTTCCAACTAAATTTTTATTCACAATCCAAAAAATTGAAGATAATTTCATCTAAATTTACTCAAATATGCATCCTACAACAAAAATACTCAACAAAATCCAAACAAATCGAAGTTGGTCTCAAATAAATTTATTAAAATTTGACTCTTCCAACTAAAATTTTTTTCACAATCCTAAAAATTGAAGTTATTTTCATCTAAATTTACTCAAATATAGATCCTACAACAAAAATACTCAACAAATTCCAAAATAATCGAAGTTGATTTCAAATAAATTTATTAAAATTTGACACCTCCAACTAAAAATTATTTCACAATCCAAAAAATTGATGTTATTTTCATCTAAATTTACTCAAATATAGATCCTACAACAAAAATACTCAACAAAATCCAAAAAAATCGGAGTTGGTTTCAAATAAATTTATTAAAATTTGACTCTTCCAACTAAATTTTTTTTCACAATCCAAAAAATTGGAGATATTTTCATCTAAATTTACTCAAATATGCATCCTACAACACAAATACTCAACAAAATCCACAAAAATCGAAGTTGGTCTCAAATAAATTTATTAAAATTTGACACTTCCATCTAAAATTTTTTTCACAATCCTAAAAATTGAAGTTATTTTCATCTAAATTTACTCAAATATAGATCCTACAACAAAAATACTCAACAAAATCCAAAATAATCGAAGTTGATTTCAAATAAATTTATTAAAATTTGACACTTCCAACTATAATTTTTTTCACAATCCAAAGAATTGAAGTTATTTTCATCTAAATTTACACAAATATAGATCCTACAACAAAAATACTCAACAAAATCCAAAATAATCGAAGTTGGTTACAAATAAATTTTTTAACATTTGACACTTCCAACTAATTTTTTTTTCACAATCCAAAAAATTGAAGATAATTTCATCTAAATTTACTCAAATATGCATCCTACAACAAAAATACTCAACAAAATCCAAAAAAATCGAAGTTGGTCTCAAATAAATTTATTAAAATTTGACACTTCCAACTAAAAATTATTTCACAATCCAAAAAATTGATGTTATTTTCATCTAAATTTACTCAAATATAGATCCTACAACAAAAATACTCAACAAAATCCAAAATAATCAAGGTTGGTCTCAAATAAATTTATTAAAATTTGACACCTCCAACTAAAATTTTTTTCACAATCCAAAAAATTGATGTTATTTTCATCTAAATTTACTCAAATATAGATCCTACAACTAATATACTCTACAAAATCCAAAAAAATCGGAGTTGGTTTCAAATAAATTTATTAAAATTTGACTCTTCCAACTAAATTTTTATTCACAATCCAAAAAATTTAAGTTATTTTCATCTAAATTTACTCAAATATAGATCCTACAACAAAAATACTCAACAAATTCCAAAATAATCGAAGTTGATTTCAAATAAATTTATTAAAATTTGACACCTCCAACTAAAAATTATTTCACAATCCAAAAAATTGATGTTATTTTCATCTAAATTTACTCAAATATAGATCCTACAACAAAAATACTCAACAAAATCCAAAATAATCGAAGTTGATTTCAAATAAATTTATTAAAATTTGACACTTCCAACTATAATTTTTTTCACAATCCAAAGAATTGAAGTTATTTTCATCTAAATTTACACAAATATAGATCCTACAACAAAAATACTCAACAAAATCCAAAATAATCGAAGTTGGTTACAAATAAATTTTTTAACATTTGACACTTCCAACTAATTTTTTTTTCACAATCCAAAAAATTGAAGATAATTTCATCTAAATTTACTCAAATATGCATCCTACAACAAAAATACTCAACAAAATCCAAAAAAATCGAAGTTGGCCTCAAATAAATTTATTAAAATTTGACACTTCCAACTAAAATTGTTTTCACAATCCTAAAAATTGAAGTTATTTTCATCTAAATTTACTCAAATATAGATCCTACAACAAAAATACTCAACAAAATCCAAAATAATCAAGGTTGGTCTCTAATAAATTTATTAAAATTTGACACCTCCAACTAAAATTTTTTTCACAATCCAAAAAATTGATGTTATTTTCATCTAAATTTACTCAAATATAGATCCTACAACAAAAATACTCAACAAAATCCAAAAAAATCGAAGTTGGTCTCAAATAAATTTATTAAAATTTGACTCTTCCAACTAAAATTTTTATCACATTCCAAAAAATTTAAGTTATTTTCATCTAAATTTACTCAAATATAGATCCTACAACAAAAATACTCAACAAATTCCAAAATAATCGAAGTTGATTTCAAATAAATTTATTAAAATTTGACACCTCCAACTAAAAATTATTTCACAATCCAAAAAATTGATGTTATTTTCATCTAAATTTACTCAAATATAGATCCTACAACAAAAATACTCAACAAAATCCAAAATAATCAAGGTTGGTCTCAAATAAATTTATTAAAATTTGACACCTCCAACTAAAATTTTTTTCACAATCCAAAAAATTGATGTTATTTTCATCTAAATTTACTCAAATATAGATCCTACAACTAATATACTCTACAAAATCCAAAAAAATCGGAGTTGGTTTCAAATAAATTTATTAAAATTTGACTCTTCCAACTAAATTTTTATTCACAATCCAAAGAATTGAAGTTATTTTCATCTAAATTTACTCAAATATAGATCCTACAACAAAAATACTCAACAAATTCCAAAATAATCGAAGTTGATTTCAAATAAATTTATTAAAATTTGACACTTCCAACTAAATTTTTTTTCGCAATCCAAACAATTGAATTTATTTTCATTTAAATTTACTCAAATATAGATCCTACAACAAAAATACTCAACAAAATCCAAAAAAATCGAAGTTGGTCTCAAATAAATTTATTAAAATTTTACACTTCCATGTAAATTTTTTTTTCACAATCCTAAAAATTGTCGTAATTTTCATCTAAGTTTACTCAAATATAGATCCTAGAACAAAAATACTCAACAAAATCCAAAATAATCGAAGTTGGTTTCAAATAAATTTATTAAAATTTGACACTTCCAACTAAAATTTTTTTCACTATCCAAAAAATTGTCGTTATTTTCATCTAAATTTACTCAAATATAGATCCTACAACAAAAATACTCAACAAAATCCAAAAAAATCGAAGTTGGTTTCAAATAAATTTATTAAAATTTTCCACTTCCATGTAAATTTTTTTTTCACAATCCAAAAAATTGTCGTTATTTTCATCTAAATTTACTCAAATATAGATCCTACAACAAAAATACTCAACAAAATCCAAAATAATCGAAGTTGGTTTCTAATAAATTTATTAAAATTTGAGACTTCCAACTAAAATTTTTTTCACTATCCTAAAAATTGTCGTTATTTTCATCTAAATTTACACAAATATAGATCCTACACCAAAAATACTCAACAAAATCCAAAATAATCGAAGTTGGTCTCAAATAAATTTATTAAAATTTGACACCTCCAACTAAAATTTTTTTCACATTCAAAAAAATTGATGTTATTTTCATCTAAATTTACTCAAATATAGATCCTACAACCAATATACTCTACAAAATCCAAAAAAATCGGAGTTGGTTTCAAATAAATTTATTAAAATTTGACTCTTCCAACTATAATTTTTTTCACATTCAAAAAAATTGATGTTATTTTCATCTAAATTTACTCAAATATAGATCCTACAACCAATATACTCTACAAAATCCAAAAAAATCGGAGTTGGTTTCAAATAAATTTATTAAAATTTGACTCTTCCAACTATAATTTTTTTCACAATCCAAAGAATTGAAGTTATTTTCATCTAAATTTACTCAAATATAGATCCTACAACAAAAATACTCAACAAATTCCAAAATAATCGAAGTTGATTTCAAATAAATTTATTAAAATTTGACACTTCCAACTAAATTTTTTTTCGCAATCCAAACAATTGAATTTATTTTCATTTAAATTTACTCAAATATAGATCCTACAACAAAAATACTCAACAAAATCCAAAAAAATCGAAGTTGGTCTCAAATAAATTTATTAAAATTTTACACTTCCATGTAAATTTTTTTTTCACAATCCAAAAAATTGTCGTAATTTTCATCTAAGTTTACTCAAATATAGATCCTAGAACAAAAATACTCAACAAAATCCAAAATAATCGAAGTTGGTTTCAAATAAATTTATTAAAATTTGACACTTCCAACTAAAATTTTTTTCACTATCCAAAAAATTGTCGTTATTTTCATCTAAATTTACTCAAATATAGATCCTACAACAAAAATACTCAACAAAATCCAAAAAAATCGAAGTTGGTTTCAAATAAATTTATTAAAATTTTCCACTTCCATGTAAATTTTTTTTTCACAATCCAAAAAATTGTCGTTATTTTCATCTAAATTTACTCAAATATAGATCCTACAACAAAAATACTCAACAAAATCCAAAATAATCGAAGTTGGTTTCAAATAAATTTATTAAAATTTGAGACTTCCAACTAAAATTTTTTTCACTATCCTAAAAATTGTCGTTATTTTCATCTAAATTTACACAAATATAGATCCTACACCAAAAATACTCAACAAAATCCAAAATAATCGAAGTTGGTCTCAAATAAATTTATTAAAATTTGACACCTCCAACTAAAATTTTTTTCACATTCAAAAAAATTGATGTTATTTTCATCTAAATTTACTCAAATATAGATCCTACAACCAATATACTCTACAAAATCCAAAAAAATCGGAGTTGGTTTCAAATAAATTTATTAAAATTTGACTCTTCCAAATAAAATTTTTATCACAATCCAAAAAATTGAAGTTATTTTCATCTAAATTTACTCAAATATACATCCTACAACAAAAATACTTTACAAAATAAAAAAAATCGATGTTGGTCTCAAATAAAATTATTAAACTTTGACACTTCCAACCAAAATTTTTTTCACAATCTTAAAAATTGAAGTTATTTTCATATAAATTTACACAAAAATACTCAACAAAATCCAAAATAATCGAAGTTGGTTTCAAATAAATTTATTAAAATTTGACACTTCCAACTAAATTTTTTTTCGCAATCCTAAAAATTGAATGTATTTTCATCTAAATTTACTCAAATATAGATCCTACAACAAAAATACTCAACAAAATCCAAAAAAATCGAAGTTGGTTTCAAATAAATTTATTAAAATTTTACACTTCCATGTAAATTTTTTTTTCACAATCCAAAAAATTGTCGTAATTTTCATCTAAGATTACTCAAATATAGATCCTACAACAAAAATACTCAACAAAATCCAAAATAATCGAAGTTGGTTTCAAATAAATATATTAAAATTTGACACCACCAACTAAAATTTTTTTCACTATCCAAAAAATTGTCGTTATTTTCATCTAAATTTACTCAAATATAGATCCTACAACAAAAATACTCAACAAAATCCAAAAACATCGAAGTTGGTTTCAAATAAATTTATTAAAATTTTACACCTCCAACTAAAAATTATTTCACAATCCAAAAAATTGATGTTATTTTCATCTAAATTGACTCAAATATAGATCCTACAACAAAAATACTCAACAAAATCCAAAAAAATCGGAGTTGGTTTCAAATAAATTTATTAAAATTTGACTCTTCCAACTAAATTTTTTTTCACAATCCAAAAAATTGGAGATATTTTCATCTAAATTTACTCAAATATGCATCCTACAACACAAATACTCAACAAAATCCACAAAAATCGAAGTTGGTCTCAAATAAAATTATTAAAATTTGACACTTCCATCTAAAATTTTTTTCACAATCCTAAAAATTGAAGTTATTTTCATCTAAATTTACTCAAATATAGATCCTACAACAAAAATACTCAACAAAATCCAAAATAATCGAAGTTGATTTCAAATAAATTTATTAAAATTTGACACTTCCAACTATAATTTTTTTCACAATCCAAAGAATTGAAGTTATTTTCATCTAAATTTACTCAAATATAGATCCTACTACAAAAATACTCAACAAATTCCAAAATAATCGAAGTTGATTTCAAATAAATTTATTAAAATTTGACACTTCCAACTAAATTTTTTTTCGCAATCCAAACAATTGAATTTATTTTCATTTAAATTTACTCAAATATAGATCCTACAACAAAAATACTCAACAAAATCCAAAAAAATCGAAGTTGGTCTCAAATAAATTTATTAAAATTTTACACTTCCATGTAAATTTTTTTTTCACAATCCAAAAAATTGTCGTAATTTTCATCTAAGTTTACTCAAATATAGATCCTAGAACAAAAATACTCAACAAAATCCAAAATAATCGAAGTTGGTTTCAAATAAATTTATTAAAATTTGACACTTCCAACTAAAATTTATTTCACTATCCAAAAAATTGTCGTTATTTTCATCTAAATTTACTCAAATATAGATCCTACAACAAAAATACTCAACAAAATCCAAAAAAATCGAAGTTGGTTTCAAATAAATTTATTAAAATTTTCCACTTCCATGTAAATTTTTTTTTCACAATCAAAAAATTGTCGTTATTTTCATCTAAATTTACTCAAATATAGATCCTACAACAAAAATACTCAACAAAATCCAAAATAATCGAAGTTGGTTTCAAATAAATTTATTAAAATTTGAGACTTCCAACTAAAATTTTTTTCACTATCCTAAAAATTGTCGTTATTTTCATCTACATTTACACAAATATAGATCCTACAACAAAAATACTCAACAAAATCCAAAATAATCGAAGTTGGTCTCAAATAAATTTATTAAAATTTGACACCTCCAACTAAAATTTTTTTCGCAATCCTAAAAATTGAATGTATTTTCATCTAAATTTACTCAAATATAGATCCTACAACAAAAATACTCAACAAAATCCAAAAAAATCGAAGTTGGTTTCAAATAAATTTATTAAAATTTTACACTTCCATGTAAATTTTTTTTTCACAATCCAAAAAATTGTCGTAATTTTCATCTAAGATTACTCAAATATAGATCCTACAACAAAAATACTCAACAAAATCCAAAATAATCGAAGTTGGTTTCAAATAAATATATTAAAATTTGACACCACCAACTAAAATTTTTTTCACTATCCAAAAAATTGTCGTTATTTTCATCTAAATTTACTCAAATATAGATCCTACAACAAAAATACTCTACAAAATCCAAAATAATCGAAGTTGGTTTCAAATAAATTTATTAAAATTTGACACTTCCAACTAAATTTTTTTTCACAATCCAAAAAATTGAAGATAATTTCATCTAAATTTACTCAAATATGCATCCTACAACAAAAATACTCAACAAAATCCAAAAAAATCGAAGTTGGTCTCAAATAAATTTATTAAAATTTGACACTTCCAACTAAAATTTTTTTCACTATCCTAAAAATTGTCGTTATTTTCATCTAAATTTACTCAAATATAGATCCTACAACAAAAATCCAAAATAATCGAAGTTGATTTCAAATAAATTTATTAAAATTTGCCTCTTGCAACTAATTTTGTTTTCCAATCCTAAAAATTGAAGTTATTTTCATCTAAATTTACTCAAATATAGATCCTACAACAAAAATACTCAACAAATTCCAAAATAATCGAAGTTGATTTGAAATAAATTTATTAAAATTTGACACTTCCAACTAATTTTTTTTTCCCAATCCTAAAAATTGAAGTTATTTTCATCTAAATTTACTCAAATATAGATCCTACAACAAAAATACTCAACAAATTCCAAAATAATCGAAGTTGATTTCAAATAAATTTATTATACTTTGACACTTCCAACTAATTTTTTTTTCCCAATCCTAAAAATTGAAGTTATTTTCATCTAAATTTACTCAAATATAGATCCTACAACAAAAATACTCAACAAATTCCAAAATAATCGAAGTTGATTTCAAATAAATTTATTAAAATTTGACACCTCCAACTAAAAATTAATTCACAATCCAAAAAATTGATGTTATTTTCATCTAAATTTACTCAAATATAGATCCTACAACAAAAATACTCATCAAAATCCAAAAAAATCGGAGTTGGTTTCAAATAAATTTATTAAAATTTGACTCTTCCAACTAAATTTTTTTTCACAATCCAAAAAATTGGAGATATTTTCATCTAAATTTACTCAAATATGCATCCTACAACACAAGTACTCAACAAAATCCACAAAAATCGAAGTTGGTCTCAAATAAATTTATTAAAATTTGACACTTCCATCTAAAATTTTTTTCACAATCCTAAAAATTGAAGTTATTTTCATCTAAATTTACTCAAATATAGATCCTACAACAAAAATACTCAACAAAATCCAAAATAATCGAAGTTGATTTCAAATAAATTTATTAAAATTTGACACTTCCAACTAAATTTTTTTTCGCAATCCTAAAAATTGAATTTATTTTCATCTAAATTTACTCAAATATAGATCCTACAACAAAAATACTCAACAAAATCCAAAAAAATCGAAGTTGGTTTCAAATAAATTTATTAAAATTTTACACTTCCATGTAAATTTTTTTTTCACAATCCAAAAAATTGTCGTAATTTTCATCTAAGTTTACTCAAATATAGATCCTACAACAAAAATACTCAACAAAATCCAAAATAATCGAAGTTGGTTTCAAATAAATATATTAAAATTTGACACCACCAACTAAAATTTTTTTCACTATCCAAAAAATTGTCGTTATTTTCATCTAAATTTACTCAAATATAGATCCTACAACAAAAATACTCAACAAAATCCAAAAAAATCGAAGTTGGTCTCAAATAAATTTATTAAACTTTGACACCTCCAACTAAAATTTTTTTCACAATCCAAAAAATTGATGTTATTTTCATCTAAATTTACTCAAATATAGATCCTACAACAAATATACTCTACAAAATCCAAAAAAATCGAAGTTGGTTTCAAATAAATTTATTAAAATTTGACACTTCAAACTAAATTTTTTTTCGCAATCCTAAAAATTGAATTTATTTTCATCCAAATTTACTCAAATATAGATCCTACAACAAAATTACTCAACAAAATCAAAAAAAATCGAAATTGGTTTCAAATAAATTTATTAAAATTTTCCACTTCCATGTAAATTTTTTTTTCACAATCCAAAAAATTGTCGTTATTTTCATCTAAATTTACTCAAATATAGATCCTACAACAAAAATACTCAACAAAATCCAAAATAATCGAAGTTGGTTTCAAATAAATTTATTAAAATTTGACTCTTCCAACTAAAATTTTTTTCACAATCCAAAAAATTATCGTAATTTTCATCTAAGTTTACTCAAATATAGATCCTACAACAAAAATACTCAACAAAATCCAAAATAATCGAAGTTGGTTTCAAATAAATTTATTAAAATTTGACACTTCCAACTAAAATTTTTTTCACTATCCAAAAAATTGTCGTTATTTTCATCTAAATTTACTCAAATATAGATCCTACAACAAAAATACTCTACAAAATCCAAAATAATCGAAGTTGGTTTCAAATAAATTTATTAAAATTTGACACTTCCAACTAAATTTTTATTCACAATCCAAAAAATTGAAGATAATTTCATCTAAATTTACTCAAATATGCATCCTACAACAAAAATACTCAACAAAATCCAAACAAATCGAAGTTGGTCTCAAATAAATTTATTAAAATTTGACTCTTCCAACTAAAATTTTTTTCACAATCCTAAAAATTGAAGTTATTTTCATCTAAATTTACTCAAATATAGATCCTACAACAAAAATACTCAACAAATTCCAAAATAATCGAAGTTGATTTCAAATAAATTTATTAAAATTTGACACCTCCAACTAAAAATTATTTCACAATCCAAAAAATTGATGTTATTTTCATCTAAATTTACTCAAATATAGATCCTACAACAAAAATACTCAACAAAATCCAAAAAAATCGGAGTTGGTTTCAAATAAATTTATTAAAATTTGACTCTTCCAACTAAATTTTTTTTCACAATCCAAAAAATTGGAGATATTTTCATCTAAATTTACTCAAATATGCATCCTACAACACAAATACTCAACAAAATCCACAAAAATCGAAGTTGGTCTCAAATAAATTTATTAAAATTTGACACTTCCATCTAAAATTTTTTTCACAATCCTAAAAATTGAAGTTATTTTCATCTAAATTTACTCAAATATAGATCCTACAACAAAAATACTCAACAAAATCCAAAATAATCGAAGTTGATTTCAAATAAATTTATTAAAATTTGACACTTCCAACTATAATTTTTTTCACAATCCAAAGAATTGAAGTTATTTTCATCTAAATTTACACAAATATAGATCCTACAACAAAAATACTCAACAAAATCCAAAATAATCGAAGTTGGTTACAAATAAATTTTTTAACATTTGACACTTCCAACTAATTTTTTTTTCACAATCCAAAAAATTGAAGATAATTTCATCTAAATTTACTCAAATATGCATCCTACAACAAAAATACTCAACAAAATCCAAAAAAATCGAAGTTGGTCTCAAATAAATTTATTAAAATTTGACACTTCCAACTAAAATTTTTTTCACAATCCTAAAAATTGAAGTTATTTTCATCTAAATTTACTCAAATATAGATCCTACAACAAAAATACTCAACAAAATCCAAAATAATCAAAGTTGGTCTCAAATAAATTTATTAAAATTTGACACCTCCAACTAAAATTTTTTTCACAATCCAAAAAATTGATGTTATTTTCATCTAAATTTACTCAAATATAGATCCTACAACTAATATACTCTACAAAATCCAAAAAAATCGGAGTTGGTTTCAAATAAATTTATTAAAATTTGACTCTTCCAACTAAAATTTTTATCACATTCCAAAAAATTTAAGTTATTTTCATCTAAATTTACTCAAATATAGATCCTACAACAAAAATACTCAACAAATTCCAAAATAATCGAAGTTGATTTGAAATAAATTTATTAAAATTTGACACTTCCAACTAATTTTTTTTTCCCAATCCTAAAAATTGAAGTTATTTTCATCTAAATTTACTCAAATATAGATCCTACAACAAAAATACTCAACAAAATCCAAAATAATCAAAGTTGGTCTCAAATAAATTTATTAAAATTTGACACCTCCAACTAAAATTTTTTTTACAATCCAAAAAATTGATGTTATTTTCATCTAAATTTACTCAAATATAGATCCTACAACAAAAATACTCAACAAATTCCAAAATAATCGAAGTTGATTTCAAATAAATTTATTATACTTTGACACTTCCAAGTAATTTTTTTTTCCCAATCCTAAAAATTGAAGTTATTTTCATCTAAATTTACTCAAATATAGATCCTACAACAAAAATACTCAACAAATTCCAAAATAATCGAAGTTGATTTCAAATAAATTTATTAAAATTTGACACTTCAAACTAAATTTTTTTTCGCAATCCTAAAAATTGAATTTATTTTCATCCAAATTTACTCAAATATAGATCCTACAACAAAATTACTCAACAAAATCCAAAAAAATCGAAATTGGTTTCAAATATATTTATTAAAATTTTCACTTCCATGTAAATTTTTTTTTCACAATCCAAAAAATTGTCGTAATTTTCATCTAAGTTTACTCAAATATAGATCCTACAACAAAAATACTCAACAAAATCCAAAATAATCGAAGTTGGTTTCAAATAAATTTATTAAAATTTGACACTTCCAACTAAAATTTTTTTCACTATCCAAAAAATTGTCGTTATTTTCATCTAAATTTACTCAAATATAGATCCTACAACAAAAATACTCAACAAAATCCAAAATAATCGAAGTTGGTTTCAAATAAATTTATTAAAATTTGACTCTTCCAACTAAAATTTTTTTCACAATCCAAAAAATTATCGTAATTTTCATCTAAGTTTACTCAAATATAGATCCTACAACAAAAATACTCAACAAAATCCAAAATAATCGAAGTTGGTTTCAAATAAATTTATTAAAATTTGACACTTCCAACTAAAATTTTTTTCACTATCCAAAAAATTGTCGTTATTTTCATCTAAATTTACTCAAATATAGATCCTACAACAAAAATACACTACAAAATCCAAAATAATCGAAGTTGGTTTCAAATAAATTTATTAAAATTTGACACTTCCAACTAAATTTTTATTCACAATCCAAAAAATTGAAGATAATTTCATCTAAATTTACTCAAATATGCATCCTACAACAAAAATACTCAACAAAATCCAAACAAATCGAAGTTGGTCTCAAATAAATTTATTAAAATTTGACTCTTCCAACTAAAATTTTTTTCACAATCCTAAAAATTGAAGTTATTTTCATCTAAATTTACTCAAATATAGATCCTACAACAAAAATACTCAACAAATTCCAAAATAATCGAAGTTGGTTTCAAATAAATTTATTAAAATTTGACACTTCCAACTAAAATTTTTTTCACTATCCAAAAAATTGTCGTTATTTTCATCTAAATTTACTCAAATATAGATCCTACAACAAAAATACTCTACAAAATCCAAAATAATCGAAGTTGGTTTCAAATAAATTTATTAAAATTTGACACTTCCAACTAAATTTTTATTCACAATCCAAAAAATTGAAGATAATTTCATCTAAATTTACTCAAATATGCATCCTACAACAAAAATACTCAACAAAATCCGAACAAATCGAAGTTGGTCTCAAATAAATTTATTAAAATTTGACTCTTCCAACTAAAATTTTTTTCACAATCCTAAAAATTGAAGTTATTTTCATCTAAATTTACTCAAATATAGATCCTACAACAAAAATACTCAACAAATTCCAAAATAATCGAAGTTGATTTCAAATAAATTTATTAAAATTTGCCTCTTCCAACTAATTTTTTTTTCCAATCCTAAAAATTGAAGTTATTTTCATCTAAATTTACTCAAATATAGATCCTACAACAAAAATACTCAACAAATTCCAAAATCATCGAAGTTGATTTCAAATAAATTTATTAAAATTTGACACCTCCAACTAAAAATTATTTCACAATCCAAAAAATTGATGTTATTTTCATCTAAATTTACTCAAATATAGATCCTACAACAAAAATACTCAACAAAATCCAAAAAAATCGGAGTTGGTTTCAAATAAATTTATTAAAATTTGACTCTTCCAACTAAATTTTTTTTCACAATCCAAAAAATTGGAGATATTTTCATCTAAATTTACTCAAATATGCATCCTACAACAAAAATACTCAACAAAATCCAAAAAAATCGAAGTTGGTCTCAAATAAATTTATTAAAATTTGACACTTCCAACTAAAATTTTTTTCACAATCCTAAAAATTGAAGTTATTTTCATCTAAATTTACTCAAATATAGATCCTACAACAAAAATACTCAACAAAATCCAAAATAATCGAAGTTGGTTTCAAATAAATTTATTAAAATTTGACACTTCCAACTAAAATTTTTTTCACTATCCAAAAAATTGTCGTTATTTTCATCTAAATTTACTCAAATATAGAGCCTACAACAAAAATACTCAACAAAATCCAAAAAAATCGAAGTTGGTTTCAAATAAACTTATTACAATTTTCCACTTCCATGTAAATTTTTTTTTCACAATCCAAAAAATTGTCGTTATTTTCATCTAAATTTACTCAAATATAGATCCTACAACAAAAATACTCAACAAAATCCAAAATAATCGAAGTTGGTTTCAAATAAATTTATTAAAATTTGACTCTTCCAACTAAAATTTTTTTCACAATCCAAAAAATTATCGTAATTTTCATCTAAGTTTACTCAAATATAGATCCTACAACAAAAATACTCAACAAAATCCAAAAAAATCGAAGTTGGTCTCAAATAAATTTATTAAAATTTTACACTTCCATGTAAATTTTTTTTTCACAATCCAAAAAATTGTCGTAATTTTCATCTAAGTTTACTCAAATATAGATCCTAGAACAAAAAT
>CAWVQO010000220.1:0-69000 GCA_963932275.1 Andrena praecox
CCGACATGTCCGACGACTATAGGGTCGTCCCCACGACCCCGGGCCAATGTTGGCCAGCCGCCGACATGTTCAACGACTATTGGGCCGTCCCCACGACCACGGGCCAAAGTTGACCAGCCGCCGACATGTCCGACGACTATAGGGTCGTC
Source organism: Andrena praecox (assembly GCA_963932275.1). Lineage (NCBI taxonomy): Eukaryota > Metazoa > Arthropoda > Insecta > Hymenoptera > Andrenidae > Andrena > Andrena praecox. The sequence continues at coordinate 150 of CAWVQO010000220.1, forward strand.
CCCACGACCCCGGGCCAATGTTGGCCAATCGCCGACATGTCCGACGACTACAGGGTCGTCCCTACGACCCCGGGACTAGATTGGCCCGCCACCGTCATGTCCAAAGACTATAGGGTCGTCCCCGCGACCGCGGGCCAAAGATGTCCAGCCGCCGTCTTGTCCGACGACTATAGGGTCGTCCCCACGACCCCGGGACTAGATTGGCCCGCCACCGTCATGTCCGACGACTATAGGGTCGTCCCCACGACCCCGAGACTAGATTGGCCCGCCACCGTCATGTCCGACGACAATAGGGTCGTCCCCACGACCCCGGGTCCAGGTTGGCCAAGCGCCGACATTTCCGACGACTATAGACGCGTCCCCACGACACCGGGCCAAAGTTGGCCAGCCGCCGACATGTCCGACGACTATAGGGTCGTCCCCACGACCCCGGGCCAATGTTGGCCAATCGCCGACATGTCCGACGACTACAGGGTCGTCCCTACGACCCCGAGACTAGATAGGCCCGCCACCGTCATGTCCGACGACTATAGGGTCGTCCCCACGACCATGGGCAAAAGTTGGTCAGCCGTCGACTTGTCCGACGACTATTGGGTCGCCCCACGGCCCCGGACTAGGATGGCTCGCCGCCGACATGTCCGACGACTATAGGATCGTCCCCACGACGCCGGGACTAGGTTGGACAGCCGCCGACATGTCCGACGACTATAGGGTCGTCCCCACGACCACGGGCCAAAGTTGGTCAGCCGCCGACTTGTCCGACGACTATAGGGTCGTCCCCATGACCCGGGACTAGACTGGCCCGCCACCGTCATGTCCGACGACTATATGGTCGTCCCCACGACCACGGGCCAATGTAGGCCAGCCGCTGACTTGTCCGACGACTATAGGGTCGTCCCCACGACCCCGGGACTAGGTAGGCCCGCCGCCGACTTGTCTGACGACTATAGGGTCGTCCCCACGACCCCGGGACTAGATTGGCCCGCCACCGTTATGTCCGACGACTATAGGGTCGTCCCCACGACCACGGGCCAAAGTTGGCCAGCCGCCGACATGTCCGACGACTATAGGGTCGTCCCCACGACCCGGGACTAGACTGGCCCGCCACCGTCATGTCCGACGACTATAGGGTCGTCCCCACGACCCCCGGACTAGGTTGGCCGGCCGCCGACTTGTCCTACGACTATAGGGTCGTCCCCACGACCCCCGGACTAGGTGGGCTCGCCGCCGACTTGTCCGACGACTATAGGGTCGTCCCCACGACCCGGGACTAGAGTGGCCCGCCACCGTCATGTCCGACGGCTATATGGTCGTCCCCACGACCACGGGCCAATGTTGGCCAGCCGCTGACTTGTCCGACGACTATAGGGTCGTCCCCACGACCGCGGGACTAGATTGGCCAGCCGCCGGCTTGCCCGACGATTATAGGGTCGTCCCCACGACCCCGGGACTAGATTGGCCCGCCACCGTCATTTCCGACGACTATAGGGTCGTCCCCACGACCACGGGCCAAAGTTGGCCAGCCGCCGACATGTCCGACGACTATAGGGTCGTCCCCACGACCCCGAGACTAGATTGGCCCGCCACCGTCATGTCCGACGACAATAGGGTCGTCCCCACGACCCCGGGTCCAGGTTGGCCAAGCGCCGACATTTCCGACGACTATAGACGCGTCCCCACGACACCGGGCCAAAGATGGCCAGCCGCCGACATGTCCGACGACTATAGGGTCGTCCCTACGACCCCGGGCCAAAGTTGGTCAGCCGCCGACATTTCCGACGACTATAGGGTCGTCCCCACCACCCCGGGCCAATGTTGGCCAGCCGCCGACATGTTCAACGACTATTGGGCCGTCCCCACGACCACGGGCCAAAGTTGACCAGCCGCCGACATGTCCGACGACTATAGGGTCGTCCCCACGACCCCGGGCCAATGTTGGCCAATCGCCGACATGTCCGACGACTACAGGGTCGTCCCTACGACCCCGGGACTAGATTGGCCCGCCACCGTCATGTCCAACGACTATAGGGTCGTCCCCACGACCTCGGGACTAGGTTGGCCAGCCGCCGACATGTCCGACCACTATTGGGTCGTCCCCACGACCACGGGCCAAAGTTGGCCAGCCGCCGACATGTCCGACGACTATAGGGTCGTCCCCACGACCCCGGGCCAATGATGACCTGGCGCCGTCTTGTCCGACGACTATAGGGTCGTCCCCACAACCACGGGCCAAAGTTGGCCAGCCGCCGACATGTCCGACGAGTATAGGGTCTTCCCCACGACGCCGGGACTAGATTGGCCCGCCACCGTCAAGTCCGACGACTATAGGGTCGTCCCCACGACCTCGGGACTAGGTTGGCCAGCCGCCGACATGTCCGACGACTATAGGGTCGTCCCCACGACCCCGGGTCCAGGTTGGCCAGCCGCCGACATTTCCGACGACTATAGAGTCGTCCCAACGACCCCGTGTCTAGGTTGGCCAGCCGCCGACATGTCCGACGACTATAGAGTCGTCCCCACGACCACGGGCCAAAGTTGGCCAGCCGCCGACATGTCCGACGACTATAGGGTCGTCCCAACGACCCTGGGACTAGATTGGCCCGCCACCGTCATATCTAACGACTATCGGATCGTCCCTACGACCACGGGCCAAAGTTGGCCCGCCACCGTCATGTCCAACGACTAAAGGGTCGTCCCCACAACCACGGGCCAAAGTTGGCCAGCCGCCGACATGTCCGACGAGTATAGGGTCTTCCCCACGACGCCGGGACTAGATTGGTCCGCCACTGTCATGTCCGACGACTATGGGGTCGTCCCCACGACCCCGGGCTAAAGATGGCATGCCGCCGAAATGTCCGACGACTATAGGGTCGTCCCCGCGACCGCGGGCCAAAGATGTCCAGCCGCCGTCTTGTCCGACGACTATAGGGTCGTCCCCACGACCCTGGGACTAGATTGGCCCGCCACCGTCATGTCAGACGACTATAGGGTCGTCCCCACGACCCCGAGACTAGATTGGCCCGCCACCGTCATGTCCGACGACAATAGGGTCGTCCCCACGACCCCGGGTCCAGGTTGGCCAAGCGCCGACATTTCCAACGACTATAGAGTCGTCCCCACGACACCGGGCCAAAGTTGGCCAGCCGCCGACATGTCCGACGACTATAGGGTCGTCCCCACGACCCCGGGACAAGGTTGGCCCGCCGCCGACTTGTCCGACGACTATAGGGTCGTACCCACGACCCCGGGACTAGGCTGACAAGCCGCCAACATGTCTGACGACTATAGGGTCGTCCCCACGACCCCGTGCCAAAGTTGGCCAGCTGCCGACATGTCCGACGCCTATAGGGTCGTCCCCACGACCCCGAGACGAGATTGGCCCGCCACCGTCATGTCCGACGATTATAGGGTCGTCCCCACGACCCCGGGACAAGTTTGGTTGCCGCCGACTTGTCCGACGACTATAGGGTCGTCCCTACGACCCCGGGACTGGATTGGGCCGCCGCCGTCTTGTCCGACGACCTCGGGACTAGGTTGGCCAGCCGCCGACATGTCCGACGACTATAGAGTCGTCCCCACGACCCCGGGACTAGATTGGCCCGCCACCGTCATGTCCGACGATTATAGTGTCGTCCCCACGACCCCGGGACAAGCTTGGCCCGCCGCCGACTTGTTCGACGACTGTAGGGTCGTCCCCACGACCCCGGGACTAGATTGGCCCGCCACCGTCATGTCCGACGATTATAGTGTCGTCCCCACGACCCCGGGACAAGCTTGGCCCGCCGCCGACTTGTTCGACGACTATAGGGTCGTCCCCACGACCCCGGGACTAGATTGGCCCGCCACCGTCATGTCCGACGATTATAGTGTCGTCCCCACGACCCCGGGACAAGCTTGGCCCGCCGCCGACTTGTTCGACGACTATAGGGTCGTCCCCACGACCCCGGGACTAGATTGGCCCGCCACCGTCTTGTCCGACGACTATAGGGTCGTCCCCACGACCCCGGGACTAGATTGTCCCGCCGCCGACATGTCTGACGACTATAGGGTCGTCCCCACGACAGCGGGCCTACGTTGGCCAGCCGCCGACATGTCCGACGACTAAAGGGTCGTCCCCACGACCCCGGGACTAGGTTGGCTCGCCGCCGACATGTCCGACGACTATAGGGTCGTTCTCACGACACCGGGACTAGGTTGGCTCGCCGCCGAATTGTCCGAGCACTATAGGGTCGTCCCCACGGCCCTGGGACTAGGTTGGCTCGCCGCCGACATGTCCGACGACTATAGGTTTGTCCCCACGACCCCCGGTGTAGGTTGGATCGCCGCCGACTTGTCCGACGACTATAGGGTCGTCCCCACGACCCCGGGACTAGAATGGCCCGCCACCGTCATGTCCAACGACTATCGGATCGTCCCCACGACCACGGGCCAAAGTTGGCCAGCCGCCGACATGTCCGACGACTATAGGGTCGTCCCCACGACCCCGGGACTAGATTGGCCCGCCACCGTCATGTCCGACGGCAATAGGGTCGTCCCCACGACCCCGGGTCTAGGCTGGCCAGCCGCCGACATGTCCGACGACTATAGAGTCGTCCCCACGACCACGGGCCAAAGTTGGCCAGCCGCCGACATGTCCGACGACTATAGGGTCGTCCCCACAACCCCGGGACTAGATTGGTCCGCCACCGTCATGTCCAACGATTATAGGGTCGTCCCCACGACCCCGGGACTAGATTGGCCCGCCACCGTCATGTCCGACGATTATAGGGTCGTCCCCACGACCCCGGGACAAGCTTGGCCCGCCGCCGACTTGTCCGACGACAATAGGGTCGTACCCACGACCCCGGGTCTAGGTTGGCCAGCCGCCGACATGTCCGACGACTATAGCGTCGTCCCCACAACCCCGGGACTAGATTGGTCCGCCACCGTCATGTCCAACGATTATAGGGTCGTCCCCACGACCCCGGGACTAGATTGGCCCGCCACCGTCATGTCCGACGATTATAGGGTCGTCCCCACGACCCCGGGACAAGCTTGGCCCGCCGCCGACTTGTCCGACGACAATAGGGTCGTACCCACGACCCCGGGTCTAGGTTGGCCAGCCGCCGACATGTCCGACGACTATAGCGTCGTCCCCACGACCCCGGGACAAGGTTGGCCCGCCGCCGACTTGTCCGACGACCATAGGATCGTACCTACGACCCCGGGACTAGATTGGACCGCCACCGTCATGTCCGACGACAATAGGGTCGTCCCCACAACCCTGGGTCTAGGTTGGCCAGCCGCCGACATGTCCGACGACTAAACAGTCGTCCCAACGACCACGGGCAAAAGTTGGCCAATCGCCGTCATGTCCGACGACAATAGGGTCGTCCCCACGACCCCGGGACTAGATTGGCCCGCCACCGTCATGTCCGACGACTATCGGACCGTCCCCACGACCACGGGCCAAAGTTGGCCAATCGCCGACATGTCCGACGACTATAGGGTCGCCCCCACGACCCCGGTACAAGGTTCGCCCGCCGCCGACTTGCCCGGCGACTATAGGGTAGTCCCCACGACCCCGGGACTAGATTGGCCCGCCACCGTCATGTCCGATGACAATATGGTCGTCCCCACGACCCTGGGTCTAGGTTGGCCAGCCGCCGACATGTCCGACGACTAAACAGTCGTCCCAACGACCACGGGCAAAAGTTGACCAGCCGCCGACATGTCCGACGACTATAGGGTCGTCCCCACGACCCCGGGACTAGGTTGACAAGCCGCCAACATGTCCGACGACTATAGGGTCGTCCCCACGACCCCGGGCTAAAGATGGCATGCCGCCGAAATGTCCGACGACTATAGGGTCGTCCCCGCGACCGCGGGCCAAAGATGTCCAGCCGCCGTCTTGTCCGACGACTATAGGGTCGTCCCCACGACCCTGGGACTAGATTGGCCCGCCACCGTCATGTCAGACGACTATAGGGTCGTCCCTACGACCCCGAGACTAGATTGGCCCGCCACCGTCATGTCCGACGACAATAGGGTCGTCCCCACGACCCCGGGTCCAGGTTGGCCAAGCGCCGACATTTCCAACGACTATAGAGTCGTCCCCACGACACCGGGCCAAAGTTGGCCAGCCGCCGACATGTCCGACGACTATAGGGTCGTCCCCACGACCCCGGGACAAGGTTGGCCCGCCGCCGACTTGTCCGACGACTATAGGGTCGTACCCACGACCCCGGGACTAGGCTGACAAGCCGCCAACATGTCTGACGACTATAGGGTCGTCCCCACGACCCCGGGCCAAAGTTGGCCAGCTGCCGACATGTCCGACGCCTATAGGGTCGTCCCCACGACCCCGAGACGAGATTGGCCCGCCACCGTCATGTCCGACGATTATAGGGTCGTCCCCACGACGCCGGGACAAGTTTGGTTGCCGCCGACTTGTCCGACGACTATAGGGTCGTCCCTACGACCCCGGGACTGGATTGGGCCGCCGCCGTCTTGTCCGACGACCTCGGGACTAGGTTGGCCAGCCGCCGACATGTCCGACGACTATAGAGTCGTCCCCACGACCCCGGGACTAGATTGGCCCGCCACCGTCATGTCCGACGATTATAGTGTCGTCCCCACGACCCCGGGACAAGCTTGGCCCGCCGCCGACTTGTTCGACGACTGTAGGGTCGTCCCCACGACCCCGGGACTAGATTGGCCCGCCACCGTCATGTCCGACGATTATAGTGTCGTCCCCACGACCCCGGGACAAGCTTGGCCCGCCGCCGACTTGTTCGACGACTATAGGGTCGTCCCCACGACCCCGGGACTAGATTGGCCCGCCACCGTCATGTCCGATGATTATAGTGTCGTCCCCACGACCCCGGGACAAGCTTGGCCCGCCGCCGACTTGTTCGACGACTATAGGGTCGTCCCCACGACCCCGGGACTAGATTGGCCCGCCACCGTCTTGTCCGACGACTATAGGGTCGTCCCCACGACCCCGGGACTAGATTGGCCCGCCACCGTCATGTCCAACGAATATCGGATCGTCCCCACGACCACGGGCCAAAGTTGGCATGCCGCCGGGTTTTCCGACGACTATAGGGTCGTCCCCACGACCCCGGGGCTAGAATGGCCCGCCACCGTCATGTCCAACGAATATCGGATCGTCCCCACGACCACGGGCCAAAGTTGGCATGCCGCCGGGTTTTCCGACGACTATAGGGTCGTCCCCACGATCCCGGGCAAAAGTTGGCCATCCACCGAATTGTCCGACGACTATAGGGTCGTCCCCACGACCCCGGGCCAAAGTTGGCAAGCCGCCGAAATGTCCGACGACTGTAGGGTCGTCCCCACGACCCCGGGACTAGATTGGCCCGCCACCGTCAAGTCCGACGACTATAGGGTCGTCCCCACGACCCCGGGACAAGGTTGGCCCGCCGCCGACATGTCTGACGACTATAGGGTCGTCCCCACGACAGCGGGCCTACGTTGGCCAGCCGCCGACATGTCTGACGACTAAAGGGTTGTCCCCACGACCCCGGGACTAGGTTGGCTCGCCGCCGACATGTCCGACGACTATAGGGTCGTTCTCACGACACCGGGACTAGGTTGGCTCGCCGCCGACTTGTCCGACGACTATAGGGTCGTCCCCACGACCCCGGGCCAAAGTTGGCAAGCCGCCGAAATGTCCGACGACTGTAGGGTCGTCCCCACGACCCCGGGACTAGATTGGCCCGCCACCGTCAAGTCCGACGACTATAGGGTCGTCCCCACGTCCCCGGGCCAAATTTGGCAAGCCGCCGAAATGTCCGAAGACTGTAGGGTCGTCCCCACGACTCCGGGACTAGTTTGGCCCGCCACCGTCCAGTACGACGACTGTTGGGTCGTCCCCACGACCACGGGCCAAAGCTGGCCAGCCGCCGGCTTGTCCGAAGACTATAGGGTCGTCCCCACGAACCCGGGGCAAAGTTGGCCAGACGGCGACATGTCCGACGACTATAGGGTCGTCCCCACGACCCCAGGACTAGATTGGCTCGCCACTGTCAAGTTTGACGACTATGGGGTCGTCCCCACGACCACGGGCCAAAGTTGGCCAGCCGCCGATATGTCCGACGACTATAGGGTCGTCCCCACGACCCCGGGACTAGATTGGCCCGCCGCCGATTTGTCCGACGACTATAGGGTCATCCCTACGACCCCGGGACTAGATTGGCCCGCCACCGTCATGTCCGACGACAATAGGGTCGTTCCCACGACCCCGGGACTAGATTGGTTGCCGCCGACTTGTCCGACGACTATAGGGTCGTCCCTACGACCCCGGGACTGGATTGGGCCGCCGCCGTCTTGTCCGACGACCTCGGGACTAGGTTGGCCAGCCGCCGACATGTCCGACGACTATAGAGTCGTCCCCACGACCCCGGGACTAGATTGGCCCGCCACCGTCATGTCCGACGATTATAGTGTCGTCCCCACGACCCCGGGACAAGCTTGGCCCGCCGCCGACTTGTTCGACGACTGTAGGGTCGTCCCCACGACCCCGGGACTAGATTGGCCCGCCACCGTCATGTCCGACGATTATAGTGTCGTCCCCACGACCCCGGGACAAGCTTGGCCCGCCGCCGACTTGTTCGACGACTATAGGGTCGTCCCCACGACCCCGGGACTAGATTGGCCCGCCACCGTCATGTCCGACGCTAATAGTGTCGTCCCCACGACCCCGGGACAAGCTTGGCCCGCCGCCGACTTGTTCGACGACTATAGGGTCGTCCCCACGACCCCGGGACTAGATTGGCCCGCCACCGTCTTGTCCGACGACTATAGGGTCGTCCCCACGACCCCGGGACTAGATTGGCCCGCCGCCGACATGTCTGACGACTATAGGGTCGTCCCCACGACAGCGGGCCTACGTTGGCCAGCCGCCGACATGTCCGACGACTAAAGGGTCGTCCCCACGACCCCGGGACTAGGTTGGCTCGCCGCCGACATGTCCGACGACTATAGGGTCGTTCTCACGACACCGGGACTAGGTTGGCTCGCCGCCGAATTGTCCGAGCACTATAGGGTCGTCCCCACGGCCCTGGGACTAGGTTGGCTCGCCGCCGACATGTCCGACGACTATAGGTTTGTCCCCACGACCCCCGGTGTAGGTTGGATCGCCGCCGACTTGTCCGACGACTATAGGGTCGTCCCCACGACCCCGGGACTAGAATGGCCCGCCACCGTCATGTCCAACGACTATCGGATCGTCCCCACGACCACGGGCCAAAGTTGGCCAGCCGCCGACATGTCCGACGACTATAGGGTCGTCCCCACGACCCCGGGACTAGATTGGCCCGCCACCGTCATGTCCGACGGCAATAGGGTCGTCCCCACGACCCCGGGTCTAGGCTGGCCAGCCGCCGACATGTCCGACGACTATAGAGTCGTCCCCACGACCACGGGCCAAAGTTGGCCAGCCGCCGACATGTCCGACGACTATAGGGTCGTCCCCACAACCCCGGGACTAGATTGGTCCGCCACCGTCATGTCCAACGATTATAGGGTCGTCCCCACGACCCCGGGACTAGATTGGCCCGCCACCGTCATGTCCGACGATTATAGGGTCGTCCCCACGACCCCGGGACAAGCTTGGCCCGCCGCCGACTTGTCCGACGACAATAGGGTCGTACCCACGACCCCGGGTCTAGGTTGGCCAGCCGCCGACATGTCCGACGACTATAGCGTCGTCCCCACAACCCCGGGACTAGATTGGTCCGCCACCGTCATGTCCAACGATTATAGGGTCGTCCCCACGACCCCGGGACTAGATTGGCCCGCCACCGTCATGTCCGACGATTATAGGGTCGTCCCCACGACCCCGGGACAAGCTTGGCCCGCCGCCGACTTGTCCGACGACAATAGGGTCGTACCCACGACCCCGGGTCTAGGTTGGCCAGCCGCCGACATGTCCGACGACTATAGCGTCGTCCCCACGACCCCGGGACAAGGTTGGCCCGCCGCCGACTTGTCCGACGACCATAGGATCGTACCTACGACCCCGGGACTAGATTGGACCGCCACCGTCATGTCCGACGACAATAGGGTCGTCCCCACAACCCTGGGTCTAGGTTGGCCAGCCGCCGACATGTCCGACGACTAAACAGTCGTCCCAACGACCACGGGCAAAAGTTGGCCAATCGCCGTCATGTCCGACGACAATAGGGTCGTCCCCACGACCCCGGGACTAGATTGGCCCGCCACCGTCATGTCCGACGACTATCGGACCGTCCCCACGACCACGGGCCAAAGTTGGCCAATCGCCGACATGTCCGACGACTATAGGGTCGCCCCCACGACCCCGGTACAAGGTTCGCCCGCCGCCGACTTGCCCGGCGACTATAGGGTAGTCCCCACGACCCCGGGACTAGATTGGCCCGCCACCGTCATGTCCGATGACAATATGGTCGTCCCCACGACCCTGGGTCTAGGTTGGCCAGCCGCCGAAATGTCCGACGACTGTAGGGTCGTCCCCACGACCCCGGGACTAGATTGGCCCGCCACCGTCAAGTCCGACGACTATAGGGTCGTCCCCACGACCCCGGGACAAGGTTGGCTCGCCGCCGACATGTCTGACGACTATAGGGTCGTCCCCACGACAGCGGGCCTACGTTGGCCAGCCGCCGACATGTCCGACGACTAAAGGGTTGTCCCCACGACCCCGGGACTAGGTTGGCTCGCCGCCGACATGTCCGACGACTATAGGGTCGTTCTCACGACACCGGGACTAGGTTGGCTCGCCGCCGACTTGTCCGACGACTATAGGGTCGTCCCCACGACCCCGGGCCAAAGTTGGCAAGCCGCCGAAATGTCCGACGACTGTAGGGTCGTCCCCACGACCCCGGGACTAGATTGGCCCGCCACCGTCAAGTCCGACGACTATAGGGTCGTCCCCACGTCCCCGGGCCAAATTTGGCAAGCCGCCGAAATGTCCGAAGACTGTAGGGTCGTCCCCACGACTCCGGGACTAGTTTGGCCCGCCACCGTCCAGTACGACGACTGTTGGGTCGTCCCCACGACCACGGGCCAAAGCTGGCCAGCCGCCGGCTTGTCCGAAGACTATAGGGTCGTCCCCACGAACCCGGGGCAAAGTTGGCCAGACGGCGACATGTCCGACGACTATAGAGTCGTCCCCACGACCCCAGGACTAGATTGGCTCGCCACTGTCAAGTTTGACGACTATGGGGTCGTCCCCACGACCACGGGCCAAAGTTGGCCAGCCGCCGATATGTCCGACGACTATAGGGTCGTCCCCACGACCCCGGGACTAGATTGGCCCGCCGCCGATTTGTCCGACGACTATAGGGTCATCCCTACGACCCCGGGACTAGATTGGCCCGCCACCGTCATGTCCGACGACAATAGGGTCGTTCCCACGACCCCGGGACTAGATTGGCCCGCCGCCGACTTGTCCGAAGACTATAGGGTCGTCCCCACGACCCCGGGACTAGATTGGCCCGCCACCGTCATGTCCAACGACTATCGGATCGTCCCCACGACCACGGGCCAAAGTTGGCCAGCCGCCGACATGTCCGACGACTGTAGGGTCGTCCCCACGACCTCGGGACTAGATTGGCCCGCCACCGTCATGTCCGACGACTATAGGGTCGACCCCACGACCCCGGGACTAGATTGGCCCGCCACCGTCAAATCCGACGGCTATAGGGTCGTCCCCACGACTACGGGCTAAAGTTGGCCAGCCACCGAATTGTCCGACCACTATAGGGTCGTTCCCACGACGTTGGGAATAGGTTGGCCAGCCGACAACATGTCCGACGACTATAGGGTCGTCCCCACGACCCCGGGCCAATAATGGCCAATCGCCGACATGTCCGACGACTATAGGGTCGTCACCACGACCCCGGGTCTAGGTTGGCCAGCCGCCGACATGTCCGACGACAATAGGGTCGTCCCCACGACCGCGGGACTAGGTTGACTCGCCGCCGACTTGTCCGACGATTATAGCGTCGCCCCAACGACCACGGGCCGAAGTTGGCCAGCCGCCGATATGTCCGACGACTATAGGGTCGTCCCCACGACCCGGGACTAGATTGGCCCACCACCGTCATGTCCGACGACTATAGGGTCGTCCCCACGACCACGGGCCAAAGTTGGCCTGCCGCCGGCTTGTCCGACGACTATAGGGTCGTCCCCACGTCCCCGGGCCAAATTTGGCCATCCGCCGACATGTCCGACGACTATAGGGACGTCCCCACGACCCTGGGGCTAGGTTGGCTCGCCGCCGACATGTCCGACGACTATAGGGTCGTCCCCACAACACCCGGGCGAGGTTGGCTCGCCGCCGACTTGTCCGACGACTATAGGGTCGTCCACACGACCCTGGGTCAAATTTCTCATGCCGCCGACATGTCCGACGACTATAGGGACGTCCCCACGACCCTGGGACTAGGTTGGCTCGCCGCCGACATGTCCGACGACTATAGGGTCGTCCCCATAACACCCGGACGAGGTTGGCTCGCCGCCGACTTGTCCGACGACTATAGGGTCGTCCACACGACCCTGGGTCAAATTTCTCATGCCGCCGACATATCCGACGACTATAGAGTCGTCCCCACGACCCCGGGTCAACTTTGGCCCGCTACCGTCGTGTCCGACGACTATAGAGTCGTCCCCACGACCACGGGCCAAAGTTGGCATGCCGCCGGGTTTTCCGACGACTATAGGGTCGTCCCCACGATCCCGGGCAAAAGTTGGCCATCCGCCGAATTGTCCGACGACTATAGGGTCGTCCCCACGACCCCGGGCCAAAGTTGGCAAGCCGCCGAAATGTCCGACGACTGTAGGGTCGTACCCACGACCCCGGGACTAGGCTGACAAGCCGCCAACATGTCCGACGACTATAGGGTCGTCCCCACGACCCCGGGCCAAAGTTGGCAAGCCGCCGAAATGTCCGACGACTGTAGGGTCGTACCCACGACCCCGGGACTAGGCTGACAAGCCGCCAACATGTCCGACGACTATAGGGTCGTCCCCACGACCCCGGGCCAAAGTTGGCCAGCCGCCGACATGTCCGACGACTATAGGGTCGTCCCCACGACCCCGAGACTAGATTGGCCCGCCACCGTCATGTCCGACGACAATAGGGTCGTCCCCACGACCCCGGGTCCAGGTTGGCCAGCCGCCGACATTTCCGACGACTGTAGTGTCGTCCCCACGACCCCGGGACTAGATTGGCCCTCCACCGTCAAGTCCGACGACTATACGGTCGTCCCCACTACCCCGGGCCAATGTTGGCCAATCGCCGACATGTCCGACGACTATAGGGTCGTCCCTACGACCCCGGGACTATATTGGCCCGCCACCGTCATGTCCAACGACTATAGGGTCGTCCCCACGACCACGGGCCAAAGTTGGCATGCCGCCGAAATGTCCGACGACTATAGGGTCGTCCCCACGACCCCGGGCCAAAGTTGGCAAGCCGCCGAAATGTCCGACGACTATAGGGTCGTCCCCATGACCCCGGGCCAAGCTTGGCCCGCCGCCGACTTGTCCGACGACTATAGGGTCGTCCCCACGACCCCGGGACTAGATTGGCCCGCCACCGTCATGTCCGACGACTATAGGGTCGTCCCCACGACCCCGGGCCAAAGTTGGCAAGCCGCCGAAATGTCCGAAGACTGTAGGGTCGTCCCCACGACCCCGGGACTAGTTTGGCCCGCCACCGTCAAATACGACGACTATAGGGTCGTCCCCACGACCCCGGGCCAAAGATGTCCAGCCGCCGTCTTGTCCGACGACTATAGGGTCGTCCCCACGACCCCGGGACTAGATTGGCCCGCCACCGTCATGTCCAACGACTATAGGGTCGTCCCCACAACCACGGGCCAAAGTTGGCCAGCCGCCGACATGTCCGACGACTATTGGATCGTCCCCACGACCACGGGCCAAAGTTGGCCAGCCGCCGACATGTCCGACGACTATAGGGTCGTCCCCACGACCCCAGGACTAGATTGGCTCGCCACTGTCAAGTCCGACGACTATGGGGTCGTCCCCACGACCACGGGCCAAAGTTGGCCAGCCGCCGATATGTCCGACGACTATAGGGTCGTCCCCACGACCCCGGGACTAGATTGGCCCGCCGCCGATTTGTCCGACGACTATAGGGTCATCCCTACGACCCCGGGACTAGATTGGCCCGCCACCGTCATGTCCGACGACAATAGGGTCGTCCCCACGACCCCGGGACTAGATTGGCCCGCCGCCGACTTGTCCGAAGACTACAGGGTCGTCCCCACGACCCCGGGACTAGATTGGCCCGCCACCGTCATGTCCAACGACTATAGGGTCGTCCCCACAACCACGGGCCAAAGTTGGCCAGCCGCCGACATGTCCGACGACTATTGGATCGTCCCCACGACCACGGGCCAAAGTTGGCCAGCCGCCGACATGTCCGACGACTATAGGGTGGTCCCCACGACCCCGGGACTAGATTGGCCCGCCAACGTCATGTCCGACGATTATAGGGTCATCCCTACGACCCCGGGACGAGATTGGCCCCCCACCGTCATGTCCGACGACAATAGGGTCGTCCCCACGACCCCGGGACTAGATTGGCCCGCCGCCGACTTGTCCGACGACTATAGGGTCGTCCCCACGAACCCGGGGATAAGTTGGCCAGCCGCCGACTTGCCCGAACACTATAGGGTCGTCCCCACGACCCCGGGGCTAGATTGGCTCACCACCGTCAAGTCCGACGACTATAGGGTCGTCCCCACGACCACGGGCCAAAGTTGGCCAGCCGCCGTCTTGTCCAACGACTATCGGATCGTCCCCACGACCACGGGCCAAAGTTGGCCAGCCGCCGACATGTCCGACGACAGTAGGGTCGTCCCCACGACCCCGGGACTAGATTGGCCCGCCGCCGACTTGTCCGACGACTATAGGGTCATCCCTACGACCCCGGGACTAGATTGGCCCGCCACCGTCATGTCCGACGACAATAGGGTCGTCCCCACGACCCCGGGACTAGATTGGCCCGCCGCCGACTTGTCCGAAGACTATAGGGTCGTCCCCACGACCTCGGGACTAGATTGGCCCGCCACCGTCATGTCCGACGACTATAGGGTCGTCCCCACGACCCCGGGACTAGATTGGCCCGCCACCGTCAAATCCGACGGCTATAGGGTCGTCCCCACGACTACGGGCTAAAGTTGGCCAGCCACCGAATTGTCCGACCACTATAGGGTCGTTCCCACGACGTTGGGAATAGGTTGGCCAGCCGCCAACATGTCTGACGACTATAGGGTCGTCCCCACGACCCCGGGCCAATAATGGCCAATCGCCGACATGTCCGACGACTATAGGGTCGTCCCCACGACACCGGGTTTAGGTTGGCCAGCCGCCGACATGTCCGACGACAATAGGGTCGTCCCCACGACCCCGGGACTAGGTTGACTCGCCGCCGACTTGTTCGACGATTATAGCGTCGCCCCAACGACCACGGGCCGAAGTTGGCCAGCCGCCGATATGTCCGACGACTATAGGGTCGTCCCCACGACCCGGGGCTATATTGGCCCGCCACCGTCATGTCCGACGACTATATGGTCGTCCCCACGACCTCGGGACTAGGTCGGCCCGCCGCCGACATGTCCGACGACTATAGGGTCGTCCCCACGAGCCTGGGACTAGATTGGCCCACCACCGTCATGTCCGACGACTATAGGGTCGTCCCCACGACCCTGGGACTAGATTGGCCCGCCACCGTCATATCCGACGTCTATAGGGTCGTCCCCACGACCGCGGGCCAAAGTTGGCCAGCCGCCGACTTGCCCGACGACTATAGGGTCGTCCCCATGACCCGGGACTAGACTGGCCCACCACCGTCATGTCCGACCCCCTATAAGGTCGTCCCCATGACCCCCGGACCAGGTTGGTACGCCGCCGACTTGTCCGACGAGTATAGGGTCCTCCCCACGACCACGGGCCAAAGTTGGCCAGCCGCCGACATGTCCAACGACTATAGGGTCGTCCCCACGACCCGGGACTAGACTGGCCCGCCACCGACATGTCCGACGACTATAGAGTCGTCCCCACGGCCCCGGGTCAATGTTGGCTCGCCGCCGACATGTCCGACGACTATAGGATCGTCCCCACGACCCCCGGGCCAAATTTGGACAGCCACCGACATTTCCGACGACTATAGGGTCGTCCCCACGACCACGGGCCAAAGTTGGCCAGCCGCCGACATGTCCGACGACTATAGGGTCGTCCCCACGACCCGGGACTAGACTGGCCCGCCACCGTCATGTCCGACGACTATAGGGTCGTCCCCACGACCCCCGGACTAGGTTGGCCGGCCGCCGAATTGTCCGACGTCTATAGGGTCGTCCCCACGACCCCCCGACTAGGTGGGCTCGCCGCCGACTTGTCCGACGACTATAGGGTCGTCCCCACGACCCCGGGACTAGGTTGGCTCGCCACCGTCATGTCTGACGACTTTAGGGTCGTCCCCACGACCACGGGCCAATGTTGGCCAGCCGCCGACATGTCCGACGACTATAGGGTCGTCCCCACGACCACGGGCCAAAGTTGGCCAGCCGCCGACATGTCCGACGACTATAGGGTCGTCCCCACGACCCCGGGCCAAAGTTGGACAGCCGCCGACTTGTCCGACGACTATAGGGTCGTCCCCACGACCACGGGCCACCGTTGGCCAGCCGCCGGCTTGTGCGACGAATATAGGGTCGTCCCCACGACCCCGGGACTAGGTTGGCCCGCCGCCGACTTGTCCGACGACTATAGGGTCGTCCCCACGACCACGGGCCAAAGTTGGCCTGCCGCCGACATATCCGACGACTATAGGGTCGTCCCCACGACCCCGGGCCAAAGTTGGCCAGCCGCCGACATGTCCGACGACTATAGGGTCGTCCCCACGACCCCGGGACTAGGTTGGCTCGCCACCGTCATGTCTGACGACTATAGGGTCGTCCCCACGACCACGGGCCAATGTTGGCCAGCCGCCGACATGTCCGACGACTATAGGGTCGTCCCCACGACCACGGGCCAAAGTTGGCCAGCCGCCGACTTGTCCGACGACTATAGGGTCGTCCCCACGACCACGGGCCACCGTTGGCCAGCCGCCGGCTTGTGCGACGAATATAGGGTCGTCCCCACGACCCCGGGACTAGGTTGGCCCGCTGCCGACTTGTCCGACGACTATAGGGTCGTCCCCACGACCACGGGCCAAAGTTGGCCTGCCGCCGACATATCCGACGACTATAGGGTCGTCCCCACGACCCCGGGCCAAAGTTGGCCAGCCGCCGACATGTCCGACGACTATAGGGTCGTCCCCACGACCCGGGACTAGAGTGGCCCGCCACCGTCATGTCCGACGACTATATGGTCGTCCCCACGACCACGGGCCAATGTTGGCCAGCCACTGACTTGTCCGACGACTATAGGGTCGTCCCCACGACCGCGGGACTAGATTGGCTCGCCGCCGACTTGTCCGACGACTGTAGGGTCGTCCCCACGACCCCCCGACTAGGGGGGCTCGCCGCCGACTTGTCCGACGACTATAGGGTCGTCCCCACGACCCCGGGACTAGGTTGGCTCGCCACCGTCATGTCTGACGACTATAGGGTCGTCCCCACGACCACGGGCCAATGTTGGCCAGCCGCCGACATGTCCGACGACTATAGGGTCGTCCCCACGACCACGGGCCAAAGTTGGCCAGCCGCCGACATGTCCGACGACTATAGGGTCGTCCCGACGACCCGGGACTAGACTGGCCCGCCACCGTCATGTCCGACGACTATAGGGTCGTCCCCACGACCCCCGGACTAGGTTGGCCGGCCGCCGACTTGTCCGACGACTATAGGGTCGTCCCCACGACCCCCCGACTAGGTGGGCTCGCCGCCGACTTGTCCGACGACTATAGGGTCGTCCCCATGACCCGGGACTAGACTGGCCCGCCACCGTCATGTCCGACGACAATAGGGTCGTCCCCACGACCCCGGGTCTAGGTTGGCCAGCCGCCGACTTGTCCGACGACTATAGGGTCGTCCCCACGACCCCGGGACTAGATTGGCCCGCCACCGTCATGTCCGACGACAATAGGGTCGTCCCCACGACCCCGGGTCTAGGTTGGCCAGCCGCCGACTTGTCCGACGACTATAGGGTCGTACCCACGACCCCGAGACTAGATTGGCCCGCCACCGTCATGTCCGACGACAATAGGGTCGTCCCCACGACCCCGGGTCCAGGTTGGCCAGCCGCCGACATTTCCGACGACTATAGAGTCGTCCCCACGACACCGGGCCAAAGTTGGCCAGCCGCCGACATGTCCGACGACTATAGGGTCGTCCCCACGACCCGGGACTAGAGTGGCCCGCCACCGTCATGTCCGACGACTATATGGTCGTCCCCACGACCACGGGCCAATGTTGGCCAGCCACTTACTTGTCCGACGACTATAGGGTCGTCCCCACGACCGCGGGACTAGATTGGCTCGCCGCCGACTTGTCCGACGACTGTAGGGTCGTCCCCACGACCCCCGACTAGGGGGGCTCGCCGCCGACTTGTCCGACGACTATAGGGTCGTCCCCACGACCCCGGGACTAGTTTGGCCCGCCACCGTCAAATACGACGACTATAGGGTCGTCCCCACGACCCCGGGCCAAAGATGTCCAGCCGCCGATTTGTCCGACGACTATAGGGTCATCCCTACGACCCCGGGACTAGATTGGCCCGCCACCGTCATGTCCGACGACAATAGGGTCGTCCCCACGACCCCGGGACTAGATTGGCCCGCCGCCGACTTGTCCGAAGACTACAGGGTCGTCCCCACGACCCCGGGACTAGATTGGCCCGCCACCGTCATGTCCAACGACTATAGGGTCGTCCCCACAACCACGGGCCAAAGTTGGCCAGCCGCCGACATGTCCGACGACTATTGGATCGTCCCCACGACCACGGGCCAAAGTTGGCCAGCCGCCGACATGTCCGACGACTATAGGGACGTCCCCACGACCCTGGGACTAGGTTGGCTCGCCGCCGACATGTCCGACGACTATAGGGTCGTCCCCACAACACCCGGACGAGGTTGGCTCGCCGCCGACTTGTCCGACGACTATAGGGTCGTCCACACGACCCTGGGTCAAATTTCTCATGCCGCCGACATATCCGACGACTATAGAGTCGTCCCCACGACCCCGGGTCAACGTTGGCCCGCTACCGTCGTGTCCGACGACTATAGAGTCGTCCCCACGACCACGGGCCAAAGTTGGCATGCCGCCGGGTTTTCCGACGACTATAGGGTCGTCCCCACGATCCCGGGCAAAAGTTGGCCATCCGCCGAATTGTCCGATGACTATAGGGTCGTCCCCACGACCCCGGGCCAAAGTTGGCAAGCCGCCGAAATGTCCGACGACTGTAGGGTCGTCCCCACGACCCCGGGACTAGATTGGCCCGCCACCGTCAAGTCCGACGACTATAGGGTCGTCCCCACGACCCCGGGCCAAATTTGGCCATCCGCCGACATTTCCGACGATTATAGGGACGTCCCCACGACCCTGGGACTAGGTTGGCTCGCCGCCGACATGTCCGACGACTATAGGGTCGTCCCCACAACACCCGGACGAGGTTGGCTCGCCGCCGACTTGTCCGACGACTATAGGGACGTCCACACGACCCCGGGTCAAATTTCTCATGCCGCCGACATGTCCGACGACTATAGAGTCGTCCCCACGACACCGGGTCAACGTTGGCCCGCTACCGTCGTGTCCGACGACTATAGAGTCGTCCCCACGACCACGGGCCAAAGTTGGCATGCCGCCGGGTTGTCCGACGACTATAGGGTCGTCCCCACGACCCCGGGTAAAAGTTGGCCATCCGCTGAATTGTCCGACGACTATAGGGTCGTCCCCACGACCCCGGGCCAAAGTTGGCAAGCCGCCGAAATGTCCGACGACTATAGGGTCGACCCCACGACCCCGGGACTAGATTGGCCCGCCACCGTCAAATCCGACGGCTATAGGGTCGTCCCCACGACTACGGGCTAAAGTTGGCCAGCCACCGAATTGTCCGACCACTATAGGGTCGTTCCCACGACGTTGGGAATAGGTTGGCCAGCCGACAACATGTCCGACGACTATAGGGTCGTCCCCACGACCCCGGGCCAATAATGGCCAATCGCCGACATGTCCGACGACTATAGGGTCGTCCCCACGACCCCGGGTCTAGGTTGGCCAGCCGCCGACATGTCCGACGACAATAGGGTCGTCCCCACGACCGCGGGACTAGGTTGACTCGCCGCCGACTTGTCCGACGATTATAGCGTCGCCCCAACGACCACGGGCCGAAGTTGGCCAGCCGCCGATATGTCGGACGACTATAGGGTCGTCCCCACGACCCGGGACTAGATTGGCCCACCACCGTCATGTCCGACGACTATAGGGTCGTCCCCACGACCACGGGCCAAAGTTGGCCTGCCGCCGGCTTGTCCGACGACTATAGGGTCGTCCCCACGTCCCCGGGCCAAATTTGGCCATCCGCCGACATGTCCGACGACTATAGGGACGTCCCCACGACCCTGGGACTAGGTTGGCTCGCCGCCGACATGTCCGACGACTATAGGGTCGTCCCCACAACACCCGGGCGAGGTTGGCTCGCCGCCGACTTGTCCGACGACTATAGGGTCGTCCACACGACCCTGGGTCAAATTTCTCATGCCGCCGACATGTCCGACGACTATAGGGAGGTCCCCACGACCCTGGTACTAGGTTGGCTCGCCGCCGACATGTCCGACGACTATAGGGTCGTCCCCACAACACCCGGACGAGGTTGGCTCGCCGCCGACTTGTCCGACGACTATAGGGTCGTCCACACGACCCTGGGTCAAATTTCTCATGCCGCCGACATATCCGACGACTATAGAGTCGTCCCCACGACCCCGGGTCAACGTTGGCCCGCTACCGTCGTGTCCGACGACTATAGAGTCGTCCCCACGACCACGGGCCAAAGTTGGCATGCCGCCGGGTTTTCCGACGACTATAGGGTCGTCCCCACGATCCCGGGCAAAAGTTGGCCATCCGCCGAATTGTCCGACGACTATAGGGTCGTCCCCACTACCCCGGGCCAATGTTGGCCAGCCGCCGACATGTCCGACGACTATAGGGTCGTCCCCACGACCCCGAGACTAGATTGGCCCGCCACCGTCATGTCCGACGACAATAGGGTCGTCCCCACGACCCCGGGTCCAGGTTGGCCAGCCGCCGACATTTCCGACGACTGTAGTGTCGTCCCCACGACCCCGGGACTAGATTGGCCCTCCACCGTCAAGTCCGACGACTATAGGGTCGTCCCCACTACCCCGGGCCAATGTTGGCCAATCGCCGACATGTCCGACGACTATAGGGTCGTACCTACGACCCCGGGACTATATTGGCCCGCCACCGTCATGTCCAACGACTATAGGGTCGTCCCCACGACCACGGGCCAAAGTTGGCATGCCGCCGAAATGTCCGACGACTATAGGGTCGTCCCCACGACCCCGGGCCAAAGTTGGCAAGCCGCCGAAATGTCCGACGACTATAGGGTCGTCCCCATGACCCCGGGCCAAGCTTGGCCCGCCGCCGACTTGTCCGACGACTATAGGGTCGTCCCCACGACCCCGGGACTAGATTGGCCCGCCACCGTCATGTCCGACGACTATAGGGTCGTCCCCACGACCCCGGGCCAAAGTTGGCAAGCCGCCGAAATGTACGAAGACTGTAGGGTCGTCCCCACGACCCCGGGACTAGTTTGGCCCGCCACCGTCAAATACGACGACTATAGGGTCGTCCCCACGACCCCGGGCCAAAGATGTCCAGCCGTCGTCTTGTCCGACGACTATTGGGTCGTCCCCACGACCCCGGGACTAGATTGGCCCGCCACCGTCATGTCCAACGACTATAGGGTCGTCCCCACAACCACGGGCCAAAGTTGGCCAGCCGCCGACATGTCCGACGACTATTGGATCGTCCCCACGACCACGGGCCAAAGTTGGCCAGCCGCCGACATGTCCGACGACTATAGGGTGGTCCCCACGACCCCGGGACTAGATTGGCCCGCCAACGTCATGTCCGACGATTATAGGGTCATCCCTACGACCCCGGGACGAGATTGGCCCCCCACCGTCATGTCCGACGACAATAGGGTCGTCCCCACGACCCCGGGACTAGATTGGCCCGCCGCCGACTTGTCCGACGACTATAGGGTCGTCCCCACGACCCCGGGGATAAGTTGGCCAGCCGCCGACTTGCCCGAACACTATAGGGTCGTCCCCACGACCCCGGGGCTAGATTGGCTCACCACCGTCAAGTCCGACGACTATAGGGTCGTCCCCACGACCACGGGCCGAAGTTGGCCAGCCGCCGTCTTGTCCAACGACTATCGGATCGTCCCCACGACCACGGGCCAAAGTTGGCCAGCCGCCGACATGTCCGACGACTATAGGGTCGTCCCCACGACCCCGGGACTAGATTGGGCCGCCACCGTCATGTCCGACGACTATAGGGTCGTCCACACGACCCCGGGCCAAAGTTGGCAAGCCGCCGAAATGTCCGACGACTGTGGGGTCGTCCCCACGACCCCGGGACTAGATTGGCCCGCCACCGTCAAGTCCGACGACCTCGGGACTAGGTTGGCCAGCCGCCGACATGTCCGACGACTATAGGGTCGTCCCCACGACCTCGGGCCAATTTTGGCCAGCCGCCGACATGTCCGACGACTATAGGGTCGTCCCCACGACCCCGGGCCAAAGTTGGCAAGCCGCCGAAATGTCCGACGACTGTAGGGTCGTCCCCACGACCTCGGGACTAGATTGGCCCGCCAACGTCAAGTCCGACGACTATAGGGTCGTCCCCACGACCCCGGGCCAAAGTTGGCAAGCCGCCGAAATGTCCGACGACTGTAGGGTCGTCCCCACAACCCCGGGACTAGATTGGCCCGCCACCGTCAAGTCCGACGACTATAGGGTCGTCCCCACGACCCCGGGCCAAAGTTGGCAAGCCGCCGAAATGTCCGACGACTGTAGGGTCGTCCCCACGACCCCCGGACTAGATTGGCCCGCCACCGACAAGTCCGACGACTATAGGGTCGTCCCCACGACCCCGGGACTAGATTGGCCCGCCACCGTCATGTCCAACGACTATCGGATCGTCCCCACGACCACGGGCCAAAATTGGCCAGCCGCCGACATGTCCGACGACTATTGGGTCGTCCCCACGACACCGGGCCAAAGTTGGCCAGCCGCTGACATGTCCAACGACTATAGGGTCGTCCCCACGACCACGGGCCAAAGTTGACCAGCCGCCAACATGTCCGACGACTATTGGATCGTCCCCACGACCCCGGGCCAAAGTTGGCAAGCCGCCGAAATGGCCGACGACTGTAGGGTCGTCCCCACGACCCCCGGACTAGATTGGCCCGCCACCGACAAGTCCGACGACTATAGGGTCGTCCCCACGACCCCGGGACTAGATTGGCCCGCCACCGCCTTGTCCGACGACAATAGGGTCGTCCCCACGACCCCGGGCCAAAGTTGGCCAGCCGCCGACATGTCCGACGACTATTGGATCGTCCCCACGACCACGGGCCAAAGTTGGCCAGCCGCCGACATGTCCGACGACTATAGGGTGGTCCCCACGACCCCGGGACTAGATTGGCCCGCCAACGTCATGTCCGACGATTATATGGTCATCCCTACGACCCCGGGACGAGATTGGCCCCCCACCGTCATGTCCGACGACAATAGGGTCGTCCCCACGACCCCGGGACTAGATTGGCCCGCCGCCGTCATGTCCGACGACTATAGGGTCGTCCCCACGACCCCGGGACTAGATTGGCCCGCCACCGTCAAATCCGACGGCTATAGGGTCGTCCCCACGACTACGGGCTAAAGTTGGCCAGCCACCGAATTGTCCGACCACTATAGGGTCGTTCCCACGACGTTGGGAATAGGTTGGCCAGCCGCCAACATGTCCGACGACTATAGGGTCGTCCCCACGAGCCTGGGACTAGATTGGCCCACCACCGTCATGTCCGACGACTATAGGGTCGTCCCCACGACCCTGGGACTAGATTGGCCCGCCACCGTCATATCCGACGTCTATAGGGTCGTCCCCACGACCGCGGGCCAAAGTTGGCCAGCCGCCGACTTGCCCGACGACTATAGGGTCGTCCCCATGACCCGGGACTAGACTGGCCCGCCACCGTCATGTCCGACCCACTATAGGGTCGTCCCCATGACCCCCGGACCAGGTTGGTACGCCGCCGACTTGTCCAACGAGTATAGGGTCCTCCCCACGACCACGGGCCAAAGTTGGCCAGCCGCCGACATGTCCAACGACTATAGGGTCGTCCCCACGACCCGGGACTAGACTGGCCCGCCACCGTCATGTCCGACGACTATAGGGTCGTCCCCACGACCCCCGGACTAGGTTGGCCGGCCGCCGACTTGTGCGACGTCTATAGGGTCGTCCCCACGACCCCCCGACTAGGTGGGCTCGCCGCCGACTTGTCCGACGACTATAGGGTCGTCCCCACGACCCCGGGACTAGGTTGGCTCGCCACCGTCATGTCTGACGACTATAGGGTCGTCCCCACGACCACGGGCCAATGTTGGCCAGCCGCCGACATGTCCGACGACTATAGGGTCGTCCCCACGACCACGGGCCAAAGTTGGCCAGCCGCCGACAAGTCCGACGACTATAGGGTCGTCCCCACGACCCCGGGACTAGATTGGCCCGCCACCGTCATGTCCAACGACTATCGGATCGTCCCCACGACCACGGGCCAAAATTGGCCAGCCGCCGACATGTCCGACGACTATTGGGTCGTCCCCACGACACCGGGCCAAAGTTGGCCAGCCGCTGACATGTCCAACGACTATAGGGTCGTCCCCACGACCACGGGCCAAAGTTGACCAGCCGCCGACTTGTCCGACGACTATAGGGTCGTCCCCACGACCACGGGCCAAAGTTGGCCTGCCGCCGACATATCCGACGACTATAGGGTCGTCCCCACGACCCCGGGCCAAAATTGGCCAGCCGCCGACATGTCCGACGACTATAGGGTCGTCCGCACGACCCGGGACTAGAGTGGCCCGCCACCGTCATGTCCGACGACTATATGGTCGTCCCCACGACCACGGGCCAATGTTGGCCAGCCACTGACTTGTCCGACGACTATAGGGTCGTCCCCACGACCGCGGGACTAGATTGGCTCGCCGCCGACTTGTCCGACGACTGTAGGGTCGTCCCCACGACCCGCCGACTAGGGGGGCTCGCCGCCGACTTGTCCGACGACTATAGGGTCGTCCCCACGACCCCGGGACTAGGTTGGCTCGCCACCGTCATGTCTGACGACTATAGGGTCGTCCCCACGACCACGGGCCAATGTTGGCCAGCCGCCGACATGTCCGACGACTATAGGGTCGTCCCCACGACCACGGGCCAAAGTTGGCCAGCCGCTGACATGTCCGACGACTATAGGGTCGTCCCGACTACCCGGGACTAGACTGGCCCGCCACCGTCATGTCCGACGACTATAGGGTCGTCCCCACGACCCCCGGACTAGGTTGGCCCGCCACCGTCATGTCCGACGACAATAGGGTCGTCCCCACGACCCCGGGTCTAGGTTGGCCAGCCGCCGACTTGTCCGACGACTATAGGGTCGTACCCACGACCCCGAGACTAGATTGGCCCGCCACCGTCATGTCCGACGACAATAGGGTCGTCCCCACGACCCCGGGTCCAGGTTGGCCAGCCGCCGACATTTCCGACGACTATAGAGTCGTCCCCACGACACCGGGCCAAAGTTGGCCAGCCGCCGACATGTCCGACGACTATAGGGTCGTCCCCACGACCCCGGGACTAGATTGGCCCGCCACCGTCATGTCCGACGATTATAGGGTCGTCCCCACGACCGCGAGACTAGATTGGCCGGCCACCGTCATGTCCGACGACAATAGGGTCGTCCCCACGACCCCGGGTCCAGGTTGGCCAGCCGCCGACATTTCCGACGACTATAGAGTCGTCCCCACGACACCAGGCCAAAGTTGGCCAGCCGCCGACATGTCCGACGACTATAGGGTCGTCCCCACGACCCCGGGACAAGGTTGGCCCGCCGCCGACATGTCCGACGACTATATGGTCGTCCCCACAACCCGGGACTAGAGTGGCCCGCCACCGTCATGTCCGACGACTATGTGGTCGTCCCCACGACCACGGGCCAATGTTGGCCAGCCACTGACTTGTCCGACGACTATAGGGTCGTCCCCACGACCGCGGGACTAGATTGGCTCGCCGCCGACTTGTCCGACGACTGTAGGGTCGTCCCCACGACCCCCCGACTAGGTGGGCTCGCCGCCGACTTGTCCGACGACTATAGGGTCGTCCCCACGACCCCGGGACTAGGTTGGCTCGCCACCGTCATGTCTGACGACTATAGGGTCGTCCCCACGACCTCGGGTCTAGATTGGCCCGCTACCGTCATGTCCGAAGACTATAGGGTCGTCCCCACGACCACGGGACTAGATTGGCCCGCCACCGCCATGTCCGACGACAATAGGGTCGTCCCCACGACCCCCGGACTAGATTGGCCCGCCACCGACAAGTCCGACGACTATAGGGTCGTCCCCACGACCCCGGGACTAGATTGGCCCGCCACCGTCATGTCCAACGACTATCGGATCGTCCCCACGACCACGGGCCAAAGTTGGCCAGCCGCCGACATGTCCGAAGACTATAAGGTCGTCCCC
Organism: Andrena praecox; assembly: GCA_963932275.1. NCBI lineage: Eukaryota > Metazoa > Arthropoda > Insecta > Hymenoptera > Andrenidae > Andrena > Andrena praecox. Next base: position 26,932 of record CAWVQO010000220.1, read on the forward strand.
ACGACCCCGGGACTAGATTGGCCAGCCGCCGACATGTCCGACGACTATAGAGTCGTCCCCACGACACCGGGTCAAAGTTGGCCAGCCGCTGACATTTCCAACGACTATTGGGTCGTCCCCACGACCACGGGCCAATGTTGGCTAGCCGCCGACATGTCCGACGACTATAGGGTCGTCCCCACGACCACGGGCCAAAGCTGGCCAGCCGCCGACATGTCCGACGACTATTGGATCGTCCCCACGACCACGGGCCAAAGTTGGCCAGCCGCCGACATGTCCGACGACTATAGGGTCGTCCCCACGACCCCGGGACTAGATTGGGCCGCCACCGTCATGTCCGACGACTATAGGGTCGTCCACACGACCCCGGGCCAAAGTTGGCAAGCCGCCGAAATGTCCGACGATTGTGGGGTCGTCCCCACGACCCCGGGACTAGATTGGCCCGCCACCGTCAAGTCCGACGACCTCGGGACTAGGTTGGCCAGCCGCCGACATGTCCGACGACTATAGGGTCGTCCCCACGTCCACGGGCCAATTTTGGCCAGCCGCCGACATGTCCGACGACTATAGGGTCGTCCCCACGACCCCGGGCCAAAGTTGGCAAGCCGCCGAAATGTCCGACGACTGTAGGGTCGTCCCCACGACCTCGGGACTAGATTGGCCCGCCAACGTCAAGTCCGACGACTATAGGGTCGTCCCCACGACCCCGGGCCAAAGTTGGCAAGCCGCCGAAATGTCCGACGACTGTAGGGTCGTCCCCACAACCCCGGGACTAGATTGGCCCGCCACCGTCAAGTCCGACGACCTCGGGACTAGGTTGGCCAGCCGCCGACATGTCCGACGACTATAGGGTCGTCCCCACGACCTCGGGCCAATTTTGGCCAGCCGCCGACATGTCCGACGACTATAGGGTCGTCCCCACGACCCCGGGCCAAAGTTGGCAAGCCGCCGAAATGTCCGACGACTGTAGGGTCGTCCCCACGACCCCCGGACTAGATTGGCCCGCCACCGACAAGTCCGACGACTATAGGGTCGTCCCCACGACCCCGGGACTAGATTGGCCCGCCACCGTCATGTCCAACGACTATCGGATCGTCCCCACGACCACGGGCCAAAATTGGCCAGCCGCCGACATGTCCGACGACTATTGGGTCGTCCCCACGACACCGGGCCAAAGTTGGCCAGCCGCTGACATGTCCAACGACTATAGGGTCGTCCCCACGACCACGGGCCAAAGTTGACCAGCCGCCAACATGTCCGACGACTATTGGATCGTCCCCACGACCCCGGGCCAAAGTTGGCAAGCCGCCGAAATGGCCGACGACTGTAGGGTCGTCCCCACGACCCCCGGACTAGATTGGCCCGCCACCGACAAGTCCGACGACTATAGGGTCGTCCCCACGACCCCGGGACTAGATTGGCCCGCCACCGCCTTGTCCGACGACAATAGGGTCGTCCCCACGACCCCGGGCCAAAGTTGGCCAGTCGCCGGCATGTCCGACGACTATAGGGTCGTCCCCACGACCCCGAGACTAGATTGGCCCGCCACCGTCATGTTCGACGAAAATAGGGTCGTCCCCACAACCCCGGGTTCAGGTTGGCCAGCCGCCGAAATTTCCGACGACTATAGAGTCGTCCCCACGACACCGGGTCAAAGTTGGCCAGCCGCCGACATGTCCGACGACTATAGGGTCGTCCCCACGACCCCGGGACAAGGTTGGCCCGCCGCCGACTTGTCCGACGACTATAGGGCCGTACCCACGACCCCGGGACTAGGCTGACAAGCCGCCAACATGTCCGACGACTATAGGGTCGTCCCCAGGACCCCGGGCCAAAGTTGGCAAGCCGCCGAAATGTCCGACGACTGTAGGGTCGTACCCACGACCCCGGGACTAGGCTGACAAGCCGCCAACATGTCCGACGACTATAGGGTCGTCCCCACGACCCCGGGCCAAAGTTGGCCAGCCGCCGAAATGTCCGACGACTATAGGGTCGTCCCCACGACCCCGGGACTAGATTGGCCCGCCACCGTCATGTCCGACGACTATAGGGTCGTCCCCACGACCCCGGGACTAGATTGGCCCGCCACCGTCATGTCCGACGACTATAGGGTCGTCCCCATGACCCCGGGCCAAAGTTGGCAAGCCGCCGAAATGTCCGACGACTGTAGGGTCGTACCCACGACCCCGGGACTAGGCTGACAAGCCGCCAACATGTCCGACGACTATAGGGTCGTCCCCACGACCCCGGGCCAAAGTTGGCCAGCCGCCGACATGTCCGACGACTATAGGGTCGTCCCCACGACCCCGAGACTAGATTGGCCCGCCACCGTCATGTCCGACGACAATAGGGTCGTCTCCACGACCCCGGGTCCAGGTTGGCCAGCCGCCGACATGTCCGACGACTATAGGGTCGTCCCCACGACCTCGGGCCAATTTTGGCCAGCCGCCGACATGTCCGACGACTATAGGGTCGTCCCCACGACCCCGGGCCAAAGTTGGCCAATCGCCGACATGTCCAACGACTATAGGGTCGTCCCTACGACCCCGGGACTAGATTAGCCCGCCACCGTCATGTCCAACGACTATAAGGTCGTCCCCACGACCACGGGCCAAAGTTGGCATGCCGCCGAAATGTCCGACGACTATAGGGTCGTCCCCACGACCCCCGGCCAAAGTTGGCAAGCCGCCGAAATGTCCGACGACTATAGGGTCGTACCCACTACCCCGGGACTAGATTGGCCCGCCACCGTCATGTCCGACGACTATAGGGTCGTCCCCACTACCCCGGGCCAAAGTTGGCAAGCCGCCGAAATGTCCGACGACTGTAGGGTCGTCCCCACGACCCCGAGACTAGATTGGCCCGCCACCGTCAAGTCCGACGACTATAGGGTCGTCCCCACGACCCCGGGCCAAAGTTGGCAAGCCGCCGAAATGTCCGACGACTATAGGGTCGTCCCCACGACCCCGAGACTAGATTGGCCCGCCACCGTCATGTCCGACGACAATAGGGTCGTCTCCACGACCCCGGGTCCAGGTTGGCCAGCCGCCGACATTTCCGACGACTATAGGGTCGTCCCCACGACCCCCGGGCCAAAGTTGGACTGCCACGGACATTTCCGACGACAATAGGGTCGTCCCCACGACCACGGGCCAAAGTTGGCCAGCCGCCGACATGTCCGACGACTATAGGGTCGTCCCGACGACCCGGGACTAGACTGGCCCGCCACCGTCATGTCCGACGACTATAGGGTCGTCCCCACGACCCCCGGACTACGTTGGCCGGCCGCCGACTTGTCCGACGACTATAGGGTCTTCCCCACGACCCCCCGACTAGGTGGGCTCGCCGCCGACTTGTCCGACGACTATAGGGTCGTCCCCACGACCCCGGGACTAGATTGGCCCGCCACCGTCATGTCCGACGACAATAGGGTCGTCCACACGACCCCGGGCCAAAGTTGGCAAGCCGCCGAAATGTCCGACGATTGTGGGGTCGTCCCCACGACCCCGGGACTAGATTGGCCCGCCACCGTCAAGTCCGACGACCTCGGGACTAGGTTGGCCAGCCGCCGACATGTCCGACGACTATAGGGTCGTCCCCACGTCCACGGGCCAATTTTGGCCAGCCGCCGACATGTCCGACGACTATAGGGTCGTCCCCACGACCCCGGGCCAAAGTTGGCAAGCCGCCGAAATGTCCGACGACTGTAGGGTCGTCCCCACGACCTCGGGACTAGATTGGCCCGCCAACGTCAAGTCCGACGACTATAGGGTCGTCCCCACGACCCCGGGCCAAAGTTGGCAAGCCGCCGAAATGTCCGACGACTGTAGGGTCGTCCCCACAACCCCGGGACTAGATTGGCCCGCCACCGTCAAGTCCGACGACCTCGGGACTAGGTTGGCCAGCCGCCGACATGTCCGACGACTATAGGGTCGTCCCCACGACCTCGGGCCAATTTTGGCCAGCCGCCGACATGTCCGACGACTATAGGGTCGTCCCCACGACCCCGGGCCAAAGTTGGCAAGCCGCCGAAATGTCCGACGACTGTAGGGTCGTCCCCACGACCCCCGGACTAGATTGGCCCGCCACCGACAAGTCCGACGACTATAGGGTCGTCCCCACGACCCCGGGACTAGATTGGCCCGCCACCGTCATGTCCAACGACTATCGGATCGTCCCCACGACCACGGGCCAAAATTGGCCAGCCGCCGACATGTCCGACGACTATTGGGTCGTCCCCACGACACCGGGCCAAAGTTGGCCAGCCGCTGACATGTCCAACGACTATAGGGTCGTCCCCACGACCACGGGCCAAAGTTGACCAGCCGCCAACATGTCCGACGACTATTGGATCGTCCCCACGACCCCGGGCCAAAGTTGGCAAGCCGCCGAAATGGCCGACGACTGTAGGGTCGTCCCCACGACCCCCGGACTAGATTGGCCCGCCACCGACAAGTCCGACGACTATAGGGTCGTCCCCACGACCCCGGGACTAGATTGGCCCGCCACCGCCTTGTCCGACGACAATAGGGTCGTCCCCACGACCCCGGGCCAAAGTTGGCCAGCCGCCGGCATGTCCGACGACTATAGGGTCGTCCCCACGACCCCGAGACTAGATTGGCCCGCCACCGTCATGTTCGACGAAAATAGGGTCGTCCCCACAACCCCGGGTTCAGGTTGGCCAGCCGCCGAAATTTCCGACGACTATAGAGTCGTCCCCACGACACCGTGTCAAAGTTGGCCAGCCGCCGACATGTCCGACGACTATAGGGTCGTCCCCACGACCCCGGGACAAGGTTGGCCCGCCGCCGACTTGTCCGACGACTATAGGGCCGTACCCACGACCCCGGGACTAGGCTGACAAGCCGCCAACATGTCCGACGACTATAGGGTCGTCCCCAGGACCCCGGGCCAAAGTTGGCAAGCCGCCGAAATGTCCGACGACTGTAGGGTCGTACCCACGACCCCGGGACTAGGCTGACAAGCCGCCAACATGTCCGACGACTATAGGGTCGTCCCCACGACCCCGGGCCAAAGTTGGCCAGCCGCCGAAATGTCCGACGACTATAGGGTCGTCCCCACGACCCCGGGACTAGATTGGCCCGCCACCGTCATGTCCGACGACTATAGGGTCGTCCCCACGACCCCGGGACTAGATTGGCCCGCCACCGTCATGTCCGACGACTATAGGGTCGTCCCCATGACCCCGGGCCAAAGTTGGCAAGCCGCCGAAATGTCCGACGACTGTAGGGTCGTACCCACGACCCCGGGACTAGGCTGACAAGCCGCCAACATGTCCGACGACTATAGGGTCGTCCCCACGACCCCGGGCCAAAGTTGGCCAGCCGCCGACATGTCCGACGACTATAGGGTCGTCCCCACGACCCCGAGACTAGATTGGCCCGCCACCGTCATGTCCGACGACAATAGGGTCGTCTCCACGACCCCGGGTCCAGGTTGGCCAGCCGCCGACATGTCCGACGACTATAGGGTCGTCCCCACGACCTCGGGCCAATTTTGGCCAGCCGCCGACATGTCCGACGACTATAGGGTCGTCCCCACGACCCCGGGCCAAAGTTGGCAAGCCGCCGAAATGTCCGACGACTGTAGGGTCGTACCCACGACCCCGGGACTAGGCTGACAAGCCGCCAACATGTCCGACGACTATAGGGTCGTCCCCACGACTCCGGGCCAAAGTTGGCCAGCCGCCGACATGTCCGACGACTATAGGGTCGTCCCCACGACCTCGGGCCAATTTTGGCCAGCCGCCGACATGTCCGACGACTATAGGGTCGTCCCCACGACCCCGGGCCAAAGTTGGCAAGCCGCCGAAATGTCCGACGACTGTAGGGTCGTCCCCACGACCCCGGGACTAGGCTGACAAGCCGCCAACATGTCCGACGACTATAGGGTCGTCCCCACGACCCCGGGCCAAAGTTGGCCAGCCGCCGACATGTCCGACGACTATAGGGTCGTCCCCACGACCCCGAGACTAGATTGGCCCGCCACCGTCATGTCCGACGACAATAGGGTCGTCTCCACGACCCCGGGTCCAGGTTGGCCAGCCGCCGACATGTCCGACGACTATAGGGTCGTCCCCACGACCTCGGGCCAATTTTGGCCAGCCGCCGACATGTCCGACGACTATAGGGTCGTCCCCACGACCCCGGGCCAAAGTTGGCAAGCCGCCGAAATGTCCGACGACTGTAGGGTCGTACCCACGACCCCGGGACTAGGCTGACAAGCCGCCAACATGTCCGACGACTATAGGGTCGTCCCCACGACTCCGGGCCAAAGTTGGCCAGCCGCCGACATGTCCGACGACTATAGGGTCGTCCCCACGACCTCGGGCCAATTTTGGCCAGCCGCCGACATGTCCGACGACTATAGGGTCGTCCCCACGACCCCGGGCCAAAGTTGGCAAGCCGCCGAAATGTCCGACGACTGTAGGGTCGTCCCCACGACCCCGGGACTAGATTGGCCCGCCACCGTCAAGTCCGACTACTATAGGGTCGTCCCCAGGACCTCGGGACTAGATTGGCCCGCCACCGTCAAGTCCGACGACTATAGGGTCGTCCCCACGACCCCGGGCCAAAGTTGGCAAGCCGCCGAAATGTCCGACGACTGTAGGGTGGTACCCACGACCCCGGGACTAGGCTGACAAGCCGCCAACATGTCCGACGACTATAGGGTCGCCCCCACGACCCCGGGACTAGATTGGCCCGCCACCGTCATGTCCAACGACTATAGGGTCGTCCCCACAACCACGGGCCAAAGTTGGCCAGCCGCCGACATTTCCGACGACTATAGAGTCGTCCCCACGACACCGGGCCAAAGTTGGCCAGCCGCCGACATGTCCGACGACTATAGGGTCGTCCCCACGACCCCGGGACAAGGATGGCCCGCCGCCGACTTGTCCGACGACTATAGGGCCGTACCCACGACCCCGGGACTAGGCTGACAACCCGCCAACATGTCCGACGACTATAGGGTCGTCCCCACGACCCCGGGCCAAAGATGTCCAGCCGCCGTCTTGTCCGACGACTATAGGGTCTTACCCACGACCCCGGGACTAGATTGGCCCGCCACCGTCATGTCCAACGACTATAGGGTCGTCCCCACAACCACGGGCCAAAGTTGGCCTACCGCCGACATTTCCGACGACTATAGAGTCGTCCCCACGACACCGGGCCAAAGTTGACCAGCCTCCGACATGTCCGACGACTATAGGGTCGTCCCCACGACCCCGGGACAAGGTTGGCCCGCCGCCGACTTGTCCGACGACTATAGGGTCGTACCCACGACCCCGGGACTAGGCTGACAACCCGCCAACATGTCCGACGACTATAGGGTCGCCCCCACGACCCCGGGCCAAAGTTGGCCAGCCGCCGACATGTCCGACGACTATAGGGTCGTCCCGACGACCACGGGCCAATGTTGGCCAATCGCCAACATGTCCGACGACTATAGGGTCGTCCCTACGACCCCGGGACTAGATTGGCCCGCCACCGTCATGTCCAACGATTATAGGGTCGACCCCACGACCCCGGGTCTAGGTTGGCCAGCCGCCGACATGTCCGACGACTATAGCGTCGTCCCCACGACACCGGGCCAAAGTTGGACAGCCGCCGACATGTACGACTACTATAGGGTCGTCCCCACGACCTCGGGTCTAGATTGGCCCGCTACCGTCATGTCCGAAGACTATAGCGTCGCCCCACGACCACGGGACTAGATTGGCCCGCCACCGCCATGTCCGACGACAATAGGGTCGTCCCCACGACCCCGGGTCTAGGTTGGCCAGCCGCCGACATGTCCGACGACAATCGGACCGTCCCCACGACCACGCGCCAAAGTTGGCCAGCCGCCGACATGTCCGACGACTATTGGATCGTCCCCACGACCACGGGCCAAAGTTGGCCAGCCGCCGACATGTCCGACGACAATCGGATCGTCCCCACGACCAAGCGCCAAAGTTGGCCAGCCGCCGACATGTCCGACGACTATAGGGTCGTCCCCACGACCCCGAGCCATTGTTGGCCAATCGCCGACATGTCCAACGACTATAGGGTCGTCCCTACGACCCCGGGACTAGATTAGCCCGCCACCGTCATGTCCAACGACTATAAGGTCGTCCCCACGACCACGGGCCAAAGTTGGCATGCCGCCGAAATGTCCGACGACTATAGGGTCGTCCCCACGACCCCCGGCCAAAGTTGGCAAGCCGCCGAAATGTCCGACGACTATAGGGTCGTACCCACTACCCCGGGACTAGATTGGCCCGCCACCGTCATGTCCGACGACTATAGGGTCGTCCCCACTACCCCGGGCCAAAGTTGGCAAGCCGCCGAAATGTCCGACGACTGTAGGGTCGTCCCCACGACCCCGAGACTAGATTGGCCCGCCACCGTCAAGTCCGACGACTATAGGGTCGTCCCCACGACCCCGGGCCAAAGTTGGCAAGCCGCCGAAATGTCCGACGACTATAGGGTCGTCCCCACGACCCCGAGACTAGATTGGCCCGCCACCGTCATGTCCGACGACAATAGGGTCGTCTCCACGACCCCGGGTCCAGGTTGGCCAGCCGCCGACATTTCCGACGACTATAGGGTCGTCCCCACGACCCCCGGGCCAAAGTTGGACTGCCACGGACATTTCCGACGACAATAGGGTCGTCCCCACGACCACGGGCCAAAGTTGGCCAGCCGCCGACATGTCCGACGACTATAGGGTCGTCCCGACGACCCGGGACTAGACTGGCCCGCCACCGTCATGTCCGACGACTATAGGGTCGTCCCCACGACCCCCGGACTACGTTGGCCGGCCGCCGACTTGTCCGACGACTATAGGGTCTTCCCCACGACCCCCCGACTAGGTGGGCTCGCCGCCGACTTGTCCGACGACTATAGGGTCGTCCCCATGACCCGGGACTAGACTGGCCCGCCACCGTCATGTCCGACGACAATAGGGTCGTCCCCACGACCCCGGGTCTAGGTTGGCCAGCCGCCGACTTGTCCGACGACTATAGGGTCGTCCCCACGACCCCGGGACTAGATTGGCCCGCCACCGTCATGTCCGACGACAATAGGGTCGTCCCCACGACCCCGGGTCTAGGTTGGCCAGCCGCCGACTTGTCCGACGACTATAGGGTCGTACCCACGACCCCGAGACTAGATTGGCCCGCCACCGTCATGTCCGACGACAATAGGGTCGTCCCCACGACCCCGGGTCCAGGGTGGCCAGCCGCCGACATTTCCGACGACTATAGAGTCGTCCCCACGACACCGGGCCAAAGTTGGCCAGCCGCCGACATGTCCGACGACTATAGGGTCGTCCCCACGACCCCGGGACTAGATTGGCCCGCCACCGTCATGTCCGACGATTATAGGGTCGTCCCCACGACCGCGAGACTAGATTGGCCGGCCACCGTCATGTCCGACGACAATAGGGTCGTCCCCACGACCCCGGGTCCAGGTTGGCCAGCCGCCGACATTTCCGACGACTATAGAGTCGTCCCCACGACACCAGGCCAAAGTTGGCCAGCCGCCGACATGTCCGACGACTATAGGGTCGTCCCCACGACCCCGGGACAAGGTTGGCCCGCCGCCGACTTGTCCGACGACTATAGGGTCGTACCCACGACCCCGGGCCAAAGATGTCCAGCCGCCGTCTTGTCCGACGACTATAGGGTCGTTCCCACGACCCCGGGACTAGATTGGCCCGCCACCGTCATGTCCAGCGAGTATAGGGTCGTCCCCACGACCCCTGGACTAGGTTGGCTCACCGCCGACTTGTCCGACGACTATAGGGTCGTCCCCACGACCCCGAGACTAGATTGGCCCGCCACCGTCATGTCCGACGACAATAGGGTCGTCCCCACGACCCCGGGTCCAGGTTGGCCAGCCGCCGACATTTCCGACGACTGTAGTGTCGTCTCCACGACCCCGGTACTAGATTGGCCCGCCACCGTCAAGTCCGACGACTATAGGGTCGTCCCCACTACCCCGGGCCAATGTTGGCCAATCGCCGACATATCCGATGACTATAGGGTCGTCCCTATGACCCCGGGACTAGAGTGGCCCGCCACCGTCATGTCCGACGACTATATGGTCGTCCCCACGTCCACGGGCCAATGTTGGCCAGCCGCTGACTTGTCCGACGACTATAGGGTCGTCCCCACGACCGCGGGACTAGATTGGCTCGCCGCCGACTTGTCCGACGACTGTACGGTCGTCCCCACGACCCCGGGACTAGGTTGGTACGCCGCCGACTTGTCCGACGAGTATAGGGTCCTCCCCACGACCACGGGCCAAAGTTGGCCAGCCGCCGACATGTCCGACGACTATAGGGTCGTCCCCACGACCCGGGACTAGACTGGCCCGCCACCGACATGTCCGACGACTATAGAGTCGTCCCCACGACCCCGGGTCAATGTTGGCTCGCCGCCGACATGTCCGACGACTATAGGGTCGTCCCCACGACCCCCGGACTAGGTTGGCCGGCCGCCGACTTGTCCGACGACTATAGGGTCGTCCCCACGACCCCGGGAATAGGTTGGCCCGCCACCGTCACGTCCGACGACTATAGGATCGTCCCCACGACCCCGGGCCAAAGTTGGACAGCCGCCGACTTGTCCGACGACTATAGGGTCGTCCCCACGACCACGGGCCACCGTTGGCCAGCCGCCGGCTTGTGCGACGAATATAGGGTCGTCCCCACGACCCCGGGACTAGGTTGGCCCGCCGCCGACTTGTCCAACGACTATCGGATCGTCCCCACGACCACGGGCCAAAGTTGGCCAGCCGCCGACATGTCCGAAGACTATAAGGTCGTCCCCACGACCCCGGGACTAGATTGGCCAGCCGCCGACATGTCCGACGACTATAGAGTCGTCCCCACGACACCGGGTCAAAGTTGGCCAGCCGCTGACATTTCCAACGACTATTGGGTCGTCCCCACGACCACGGGCCAATGTTGGCTAGCCGCCGACATGTCCGACGACTATAGGGTCGTCCCCACGACCACGGGCCAAAGCTGGCCAGCCGCCGACATGTCCGACGACTATTGGATCGTCCCCACGACCACGGGCCAAAGTTGGCCAGCCGCCGACATGTCCGACGACTATAGGGTCGTCCCCACGACCCCGGGACTAGATTGGGCCGCCACCGTCATGTCCGACGACTATAGGGTCGTCCACACGACCCCGGGACTAGATTGGCCCGCCACCGTCATGTCCGACGACTATAGGGTCGTCCCCACGACCCCGGGCCAAAGATGTCCAGCCGCCGTCTTGTCCGACGACTATAGGGTCTTATCCACGACCCCGGGACTAGATTGGCCCGCCACCGTCATGTCCAACGACTATAGGGTCGTCCCCACAACCACGGGCCTAAGTTGACCAGCCGCCGACATGTCCGACGACTATGGGTTCGTCCCCACGTCCACGGGCCAAAGTTGTCCAGACGCCGTCATGTCCGACGACTATAGGGTCGTCCCCACGACCCCGGGCCAAAGATGTCCAGCCGCCGTCTTGTCCGACGACTATAGGGTCTTATCCACGACCCCGGGACTAGATTGGCCCGCCACCGTCATGTCCAACGACTATAGGGTCGTCCCCACAACCACGGGCCTAAGTTGACCAGCCGCCGACATGTCCGACGATTATGGGTTCGTCCCCACGTCCACGGGCCAAAGTTGTCCAGACGCCGTCATGTCCGACGACTATAGGGTCGTCCCCACGACCCCGGGCCAATAATGGCCAATCGCCGACATGTCCGACGACTATAGGGTCGTACCCACGACCCCGGGACTTGATTGGCCCGGCACCGTCATGTCCAACGACTATCGGATCGTCCCTACGACCACGGGCCTAAGTTGACCAGCCGCCGACATGTCCGACGACTATGGGTTCGTCCCCACGTCCACGGGCCAAAGTTGTCCAGACGCCGACATGTCCGACGACTATAGGGTCGTCCCCACGACCCCGGAACTAGATTGGCCCGCCACCGTCATGTCCGACGACTATAGGGTCGTCCCCACGACCCCGAGACTAGATTGGCCCGCCACCGTCATGTCCGACGACTATAGGGTCGTCCCCACGACCCCGGGACAAGGTTGGTCCGCCGCCGACTTGTCCGACGACTATAGGGTCGTCCCCACGACCCCGGGACTAGGTTGACCAGCCGCCAACATGTCCGACGACTATAGGGTCGTCCCCACGACACCGGGACTAGGTTGGCTCGCCACCGTCATGTCTGACGACTATAGGGTCGTCCCCACGACACCGGGACTAGATTGGCTCGCCACCGTCAAGTCCAACGACTATCGGATCGTCCCTACGACCACGGGCCTAAGTTGACCAGCCGCCGACATGTCCGACGACTATGGGTTCGTCCCCACGTCCACGGGCCAAAGTTGTCCAGACGCCGACATGTCCGACGACTATAGGGTCGTCCCCACGACCCCGGAACTAGATTGGCCCGCCACCGTCATGTCCGACGACTATAGGGTCGTCCCCACGACCCCGAGACTAGATTGGCCCGCCACCGTCATGTCCAACGACTATAGGGTCGTCCCCACAACCACGGGCCAAAGTTGGCCAGCCGCCGACATTTCCGACGACTATAGAGTCGTCCCCACGACCCCGGGACTAGATTGGCCCGCCACCGTCATGTCCGACGACTATAGGGTCGTCCCCACGACCCCGGGCCAAAGTTGGCAAGCCGCCGAAATGTCCGACGACTGTAGGGTCGTACCCACGACCCCGGGACTAGGCTGACAAGCCGCCAACATGTCCGACGACTATAGGGTCGTCCCCACGACCCCGGGCCAAAGTTGGCAAGCCGCCGAAATGTCCGACGACTGTAGGGTCGTCCCCACGACCCCGGGACTAGATTGGCCCGACACCGTCATGTCCGACGACTATAGGGTCGTACCCACGAGTACGGGCCAAAGTTGGCCAGCCGCCGACATGTCCGACGACTATAGGGTCGTCCCCACGACCCCCGGGCCAAAGTTGGACAGCCACCGACATTTCCGACGACTATAGGGTCGTCCCCACGACCACGGGCCAAAGTTGACCAGCCGCCGACATGTCCGACGACTATAGGGTCGTCCCCACGACCACGGGACTAGATTGGCCCGCCACCGCCATATCCGACGACTATTGGATCGTCCCCACGACCACGGGCCAAAGTTGGCCAGCCGCCGACATGTCCGACGACTATCGGATCGTCCCCACGACCACGGGCCAAAGATAGCCAGCCGCCGACATGTCCGACGACAATAGGGTCGTCCCCACGACCCCGGGTCTAGGTTGGCCAGCCGCCGACTTGTCCGACGACTATAGGGTCGTCCCCACGACCCCGGGACTAGATTGGCCCGCCACCGTTATGTCCGACGACTATAGAGTCGTACCCACAAGTACGGGCCAAAGTTGGCCAGCCGCCGACATGTCCGACGACTATAGGGTCGTCTCCACGACCCCGGGTCCAGGTTGGCCAGCCGCCGACATTTCCGACGACTATAGAGTCGTCCCCACGACCCCGGGCCAAAGTTGACCAGCCGCCGACATGTCCGACGACTATAGGGTCGTCCCCACGACCCCGAGACTAGATTGGCCCGCCACCGTCATGTCCGACGACAATAGGGTCGTCCCCACGACCCCGGGTCCAGGTTGGCCAGCCGCCGACATTTCCGACGACTATAGAGTCGTCCCCACGACACCGGGCCAAAGTTGGCAAGCCGCCGAAATGTCCGACGACTGTAGGGTCGTCCCCACGACCCCGGGACTAGATTGGCCCGCCACAGTCAAGTCCGACGACTATAGGGTCGTCCCCACGACCTCGGGACTAGATTGGCCCGCTACCGTCAAGTCCGACGACTATAGGGTCGTCCCACGACCCCGGGCCAAAGTTGGCAAGCCGCCGAAATGTCCGACGACTGTAGGGTCGTCCCCACGACCCGGGACTAGATTGGCCCGCCACCGTCAAGTCCGACGACTATAGGGTCGTCCCCACGACCTCGGGACTAGGTTGGCCAGCCGCCGACATGTCCGACCACTATTGGGTCGTCCCCACGACCACGGGCCAAAGTTGGCCAGCCGCCGACATGTCCGACGACTATAGGGTCGTCCCCACGACCCCGGGCCAAAGATGTCCAGCCGCCGTCTTGTCCGACGCGTATAGGGTCGTCCCCTCGACCCCGGGACTAGATTAGCCCGCCACCGTCATGTCCGACGACTATAGGGTCGTCCCCACGACCCCCGGACTAGGTTGGCCGGCCGCCGACTTGTCCGACGACTATAGGGTCGTCCCCACGACCCCCGGACTAGGTGGGCTCGCCCCCGACTTGTCCGACGACTATAGGGTCGTTCCCACGACCCCGGCCCAAAGTTGGCAAGCTGCCGACTTATCCGACGACTATAGGGTCGTCCCCACGACCCCGGGACTAGGTAGGCCCGCCGCCGACTTGTCCGACGACTATAGGGTCGTCCCCACGACCCCGGGACTAGATTGGCCCGCCACCGTCATGTCCAACGACTATAGGGTCGTCCCCACAACCACGGGCCAAAGTTGGCCAGCCGCCGACATGTCCGACGACTATAGGGTCGTCCCCACGACCCCGGGCCAAAGTTGGCAAGCCGCCGAAATGACCGACGACTGTAGGGTCGTCCCCACGACCCCGGGCCAAAGATGTCCAGCCGCCGTCTTGTCCGACGACTATAGGGTCTTACCCACGACCCCGGGACTAGATTGGCCCGCCACCGTCATGTCCAACGACTATAGGGTCGTCCCCACAACCACGGGCCAAAGTTGGCCAGCCGCCGACATGTCCGACGACTATAGGGTCGTCCCCACGACCCCGGGCCAAAGTTGGCAAGCCGCCGAAATGACCGACGACTGTAGGGTCGTCCCCACGACCCCGGGCCAAAGATGTCCAGCCGCCGTCTTGTCCGACGACTATAGGGTCGTCCCCACGACCCCGGGACTAGATTGGCCCGCCGCCGACTTGTCCGAAGACTATAGGCTCGTCCCCACGTCCCCGGGTCATATTTGGCCAGCCGCCGACATGTCCGACGACTATAGAGTCGTCCCCACGACCCCGGGTCAATGTTGGCTCGCCGCCGACATGTCCGACGACTGTAGGGTCGTCCCCACGACCCCCGGGCCAAAGTTGGACAGCCACCGACATTTCCGACGACTATTGGGTCGTCCCCACGACCACGGGCCAAAGTTGGCCAGCCGCCGACATGTCCGACGACTATAGGGTCTTCCCCACGACCCCGGGACTAGATTGGCCCGACACCGTCATGTCCGACGACTATAGAGTCGTACCCAGAAGTACGGGCCAAAGTTGGCCAGCCGCCGACATGTCCGACGACTATAGGGTCGTCCCCACGACCCCCGGGCCAAAGTTGGACAGCCACCGACATTTCCGACGACTGTAGGGTCGTCCCCACGACCACGGGCTCAAGTTGGCCAGCCGCCGACATGTCCGACGACTATAGGGTCGTCCCCACGACCACGGGACTAGATTGGCCCGCCACCGCCATGTCCGACGACAATAGGGTCGTCCCCACGACACCGGGTCTAGGTTGGCCAGCCGCCGACATGTCCGACGACTATTGGATCGTCCCCACGACCACGGGCCAAAGTTGGCCAGCCGCCGACATGTCCGACGACTATCGGATCGTCCCCACGACCACGGGCCAAAGATGGCCAGCCGCCGACATGTCCGACGACAATAGGGTCGTCCCCACGACCCCGGGTCTAGGTTGGCCAGCCGCCGACTTGTCCGACGACTATAGGGTCGTCCCCACGACCCCGGGACTAGATTGGCCCGCCACCGTTATGTCCGACGACTATAGGGTCGTCCCCACGACCACGGGCCAAAGTTGGCCAGCCGGCGACATGTCCGACGACTATAGGGTCGTCCCTACGACCCCGGGACTACGTTGGCCCGCCGCCGACTTCTCCGACGACTATAGGGTCGTCCCCACGACCCCCGGACTAGGTTGGCTCGCCGCCGACTTGTCCGACGAGTATAGGGTCGTCCCCACGACCACGGGCCAAATTTGGCCAGCCGGCGACATGTCCGACGACTATAGGGACGTCCCTACGACCCCGGGACTAGGTTGGCCCGCCGCCGACTTCTCCGACGACTATAGGGTCGTCCCCACGACCCCCGGACTAGGTTGGCTCGCCGTCGACTTGTCCGACGAGTATAGGGTCCTCCCCACGACCACGGGCCAAAGTTGGCCAGCCGCCGACATGTCCGACGACTATAGGGTCGTCCCCACGACCCCGGGACTAGGTTGGCTCGCCACCGTCATGTCTGACGACTATAGGGTCGTCCCCACGACCACGGGCCAAAGTTGGCCAGCCGCCGACTTGTCCGACGACTATAGGGTCGTCCCCATGACCCGGGACTAGACTGGCCCGCCACCGTCATGTCCGTCGACTATAGGCTCGTCCCCACGACCCCGGGCAAAAGTTGGCCAGCCGCCGACATGTCCGACGACTATAGGGTCGTCCCCAAGACCCCGGGACTAGATTGGCCCGACACCGTCATGTCCGACGACTACAGGGTCGTACCCACGACCCCGGGCCAAGGTTGGCCCGCCGCCGACATGTCCGACGACTATAGGGTCGTCCCCACGACCCCGGGACTAGATTGGCCCGACACCGTCATGTCCAACGACTACAGGGTCGTACCCACGAGTACGGGCCAAAGTTGGCCAGCCGCCGACATGTCCGACGACTATAGGGTCGTCCCCACGACCCTGGGACTAGATTGGCTCGCCACCGTCATGTCCGACGACTATCGGGTCGTCCCCACGACCACGGGCCAATGTTGACCAGCCGCCGACATGTCCGACGACTATAGTGTCGTCCCCACGACCCCGGGACTAGATTGGCCCGCCACCGTCCTGCCCGACGACTATAGGGTCGTCTTTACGACCACGGGCCAAAGTTGGCCAGCCGCCGACATGTCCGACGACTATAGAGTCGTCCCCACGACACCGGGCCAAAGTTGGCCAGCCGCTGACATGTCCAACGACTATCGGATCGTCCCCACGACCACGGGCCAAAGTTGGCCAGCCGCCGACATGTCCGACGACTATAGGGTCGACCCCACGACCCGGGACTAGAGT
Source organism: Andrena praecox (assembly GCA_963932275.1). Classification (NCBI taxonomy): domain Eukaryota; kingdom Metazoa; phylum Arthropoda; class Insecta; order Hymenoptera; family Andrenidae; genus Andrena; species Andrena praecox. Next base: position 44,087 of record CAWVQO010000220.1, read on the forward strand.
GGCCCGCCACCGTCATGTCCGACGACTATATGGTCGTCCCCACGACCACGGGCCAATGTTGGCCAGCCGCTGACTTGTCCGACGACTATAGGGTCGTTCCCACGACCGCGGGACTAGATTGGCTCGCCGCCGACTTGTCCGACGACTGTTGGGTCGTCCCCACGACCCCGGGACTAGATTGGCCCGCCACCGTCATTTCGGACGACTATAGGGTCGTCCCCACGACCACGGGCCAAAGTTGGCCAGCCGCCGACTTGTCCGACGACTATAGGGTCGTCCCCACGACCCCGGGACTAGATTGGCCCGCCACCGTTATGTCCGACGACTATAGGGTCGTCCCCACGACCACGGGCCAAAGTTGGCCAGCCGCCGACTTGTCCGACGACTATAGGGTCGTCCCCACGACCACGGGCCAAAGTTGGCCAGCCGGCGACATGTCCGACGACTATAGGGACGTCCCTACGACCCCGGGACTAGGTTGGCCCGCCGCCGACTTCTCCGACGACTATAGGGTCGTCCCCACGACCCCCGGACTAGGTTGGCTCGCCGCCGACTTGTCCGACGAGTATAGAGTCCTCCCCACGACCACGGGCCAAAGTTGGCCAGCCGCCGACATGTCCGACGACTATAGGGTCGTCCCCACGACCCCGGGACTAGGTTGCCCCGCCGCCGACTTGTCCGACGACTATAGGGTCGTCCCCACGACCCCGGGACTAGGTTGGCTCGCCACCGTCATGTCTGACGACTATAGGGTCGTCCCCACGTCCACGGGCCAAAGTTGGCCAGCCGCCGACTTGTCCGACGACTATAGGGTCGTCCCCATGACCCGGGACTAGACTGGCCCGCCACCGTCATGTCCGTCGACTATAGGCTCGTCCCCACGACCCCGGGCCAAAGTTGGCCAGCCGCCGGCTTGCCCGACGATTATAGGGTCGTCCCCACGACCCCGGGACTAGGTTGGCCCGCCACCGTCATTTCCGACGACTATAGGGTCGTCCCCACGACCACGGGCCAAAGTTGGCCAGCCGCCGACTTGTCCGACGACTATAGGGTCGTCCCCATGACCCGGGACTAGACTGGCTCGCCACCGTCATGTCCGACGACTATAGGGTCGTCCCCACGACCCCCGGACTAGGTTGGCCGGCCGCCGACTTGTCCGACGACTATAGGGTCGTCCCCACGACCCCCCGACTAGGTGGGCTCGCCGCCGACTTGTCCGACGACTATAGGGTCGTCCCCACGACCCCGGGACTAGGTTGGCTCGCCACCGTCATGTCTGACGACTATAGGGTCGTCCCCACGACCCCGGGAATAGATTGGCCCGCCACCGTCATGTCCAACGATTATAGGGTCGTCCCCACGACCCCGGGACTAGATTGGCCCGCCACCGTCATGTCCGATGATTATAGGGTCGTCCCCACGACCCCGGGACTAGAGTGGCCCGCCACCGTCATGTCCGACGACTATAGGGTCGTCCCGACGACCACGGGCCAAAGTTGGCCAGCCGCCGACTTGTCCGGCGGCTATAGGGTCGTCCCCAAGACCCGGGACTAGACTGGCCCGCCACCGTCATGTGTGACGACTATAGGGTCGTCCCCACGACCCCGGGAATAGGTTGGCCAGCCGCCGACATGTCCGACGACTATCGGGTCGTCCCGACGACCCCGGGCCAATGTTGGCCAATCGCCATGTCCGACGACTATAGGGTCGTCCCTACGACCCCGGGACTAGATTGGCCCGCCACCGTCATGTCCAACGATTATAGGGTCGTCCCCACGACCCCGGGACTAGATTGGCCCGCCACCGTCATGTCCGATGATTATAGGGTCGTCCCCACGACCCCGGGACAAGCTTGGCCCGCCGCCGACTTGACCGACGACTATAGGGTCGTCCCTACGACCCCGGGACTAGATTGGCCCGCCACCGTCATGTCCAACGACTATAGGGTCGTCCCCACGACCCCCGGGCCAAAGTTGGACAGCCACCGACATTTCCGACGACTATAGGGTCGTCCCCACGACCACGGGCCAAAGTTGGCCAGCCGCCGACATGTCCGACGACTATATGGTCGTCCCCACGACCCGGGACTAGACTGGCCCGCCACCGTCATGTCCGACGACCATAGGGTCGTCCCGACGACCCCGGGAATAGATTGGCCCGCCACCGTCATGTCCAACGATTATAGGGTCGTCCCCACGACCCCGGGTCAATGTTGGCTCGCCGCCGACATGTCCGACGACTATATGGTCGTCCCCACGACCCGGGACTAGACTGGCCCGCCACCGTCATGTCCGACGACTATAGGGTCGTCCCGACGACCCCGGGAATAGATTGGCCCGCCACCGTCATGTCCAACGATTATAGGGTCGTCCCCACGACCCCGGGACTAGATTGGCCAGCCGCCGGCTTGCCCGACGATTATAGGGTCGTCCCCACGACCCCGGGACTAGGTTGGCCCGCCACCGTCATTTCCGACGACTATAGGGTCGTCCCCACGACCACGGGCCAAAGTTGGCCAGCCGCCGACTTGTCCGACGACTATAGGGTCGTCCCCATGACCCGGGACTAGACTGGCCCGCCACCGTCATGTCCGACGACTATAGGGTCGTCCCCACGACCCCCGGACTAGGTTGGCCGGCCGCCGACTTGTCCGACGACTATAGGGTCGTCCCCACGACCCCCCGACTAGGTGGGCTCGCCGCCGACTTGTCCGACGACTATAGGGTCGTCCCCACGACCCCGGGACTAGGTTGGCTCGCCACCGTCATGTCTGACGACTATAGGGTCGTCCCCACGACCCCGGGAATAGATTGGCCCGCCACCGTCATGTCCAACGATTATAGGGTCGTCCCCACGACCCCGGGACTAGATTGGCCCGCCACCGTCATGTCCGATGATTATAGGGTCGTCCCCACGACCCCGGGACTAGAGTGGCCCGCCACCGTCATGTCCGACGACTATAGGGTCGTCCCGACGACCACGGGCCAAAGTTGGCCAGCCGCCGACTTGTCCGGCGGCTATAGGGTCGTCCCCAAGACCCGGGACTAGACTGGCCCGCCACCGTCATGCGTGACGACTATAGGGTCGTCCCCACGACCCCGGGAATAGGTTGGCCAGCCGCCGACATGTCCGACGACTATCGGGTCGTCCCGACGACCCCGGGCCAATGTTGGCCAATCGCCATGTCCGACGACTATAGGGTCGTCCCTACGACCCCGGGACTAGATTGGCCCGCCACCGTCATGTCCAACGATTATAGGGTCGTCCCCACGACCCCGGGACTAGATTGGCCCGCCACCGTCATGTCCGATGATTATAGGGTCGTCCCCACGACCCCGGGACAAGTTTGGCCCGCCGCCGACTTGACCGACGACTATAGGGTCGTCCCCACGACCCCGGGACTAGATTGGCCCGCCACCGTCATGTCCGACGACAATAGGGTCGTCCCCACGACCCCGGGTCTAGGTTGGCCAGCCGCCGACATGTCCGACGACTATAGAGTCGTCCCCACGACACCGGGCCAAAGTTGGACAGCCGCCGACATGTCCGACGGCTATAGGGTCGTCCCCACGACCCCGGGCCAATGTTGGCCAATCGCCGACATGTCCGACGACTATAGGGTCGTCCCTACGACCCCGGGACTAGATTGGCCCGCCACCGTCATGTCCAACGACTATAGGGTCGTCCCCACGACCCCCGGGCCAAAGTTGGACAGCCACCGACATTTCCGACGACTATAGGGTCGTCCCCACGACCACGGGCCAAAGTTGGCCAGCCGCCGACATGTCCGACGACTATATGGTCGTCCCCACGACCCGGGACTAGACTGGCCCGCCACCGTCATGTCCGACGACTATAGGGTCGTCCCGACGACCCCGGGAATAGATTGGCCCGCCACCGTCATGTCCAACGATTATAGGGTCGTCCCCACGACCCCGGGTCAATGTTGGCTCGCCGCCGACATGTCCGACGACTATAGGGTCGTCCCCACGACCCCCGGGCCAAAGTTGGACAGTCACCGACATTTCCGACGACTATAGGGTCGTCCCCACGACCACGGGCCAAAGTTGGCCAGCCGCCGACATGTCCGACGACTATATGGTCGTCCCCACGACCCGGGACTAGACTGGCCCGCCACCGTCATGTCCGACGACTATAGGGTCGTCCCGACGACCCCGGGAATAGATTGGCCCGCCACCGTCATGTCCAACGATTATAGGGTCGTCCCCACGACCCCGGGACTAGATTGGCCCGCCACCGTCATGTCCGATGATTATAGGGTCGTCCCCACGACCCCGGGACTAGAGTGGCCCGCCACCGTCATGTCCGACGACTATAGGGTCGTCCCGACGACCACGGGCCAAAGTTGGCCAGCCGCCGACTTGTCCGACGACTATAGGGTCGTCCCCATGACCCGGGACTAGACTGGCCCGCCACCGTCATGTCCGTCGACTATAGGCTCGTCCCCACGACCCCGGGCCAAAGTTGGCCAGCCGCCGGCTTGCCCGACGATTATAGGGTCGTCCCCACGACCCCGGGACTAGATTGGCCCGCCACCGTCATGTCCGATGATTATAGGGTCGTCCCCACGACCCCGGGACAAGCTTGGCCCGCCGCCGACTTGACCGACGACTATAGGGTCGTCCCCACGACCCCGGGACTAGATTGGCCCGCCACCGTCATGTCCGACGACAATAGGGTCGTCCCCACGACCCCGGGTCTAGGTTGGCCAGCCGCCGACATGTCCGACGACTATAGAGTCGTCCTCACGACACCGGGCCAAAGTTGGACAGCCGCCGACATGTCCGACGGCTATAGGGTCGTCCCCACGACCCCGGGCCAAAGTTGGCAAGCCGCCGAAATGTCCGACGACTGTAGGGTCGCCCCCACGACCCCGGGGCTAGGTCGGCCAGCCGCCGACATGTCCGACGACTATACGGTCGTCCCCACGACCCCGGGTCAATGTTGGCTCGCCGCCGACATGTCCGACGACTATAGGGTCGTCCCCACGACCCCCGGGCCAAAGTTGGACAGCCACCGACATTTCCGACGACTATAGGGTCGTCCCCACGACCACGGGCCAAAGTTGGCCAGCCGCCGACATGTCCGACGACTATAGGGTCGTCCCCACGACCCGGGACTAGACTGGCCCGCCACCGTCATGTCCGACGACTATAGGGTCGTCCCCACGACCCCCGGACTAGATTGGCCCGCCACCGTCATGTCCGATGATTATAGGGTCGTCCCCACGACCCCGGGACAAGCTTGGCCCGCCGCCGACTTGACCGACGACTATAGGGTCGTCCCCACGACCCCGGGACTAGATTGGCCCGCCACCGTCATGTCCGACGACAATAGGGTCGTCCCCACGACCCCGGGTCTAGGTTGGCCAGCCGCCGACATGTCCGACGACTATAGAGTCGTCCTCACGACACCGGGCCAAAGTTGGACAGCCGCCGACATGTCCGACGACTATAGGGTCGTCCCCACGACCCCGGGCCAAAGTTGGCAAGCCGCCGAAATGTCCGACGACTGTAGGGTCGCCCCCACGACCCCGGGGCTAGGTCGGCCAGCCGCCGACATGTCCGACGACTATACGGTCGTCCCCACGACCCCGGGTCAATGTTGGCTCGCCGCCGACATGTCCGACGACTATAGGGTCGTCCCCACGACCCCCGGGCCAAAGTTGGACAGCCACCGACATTTCCGACGACTATAGGGTCGTCCCCACGACCACGGGCCAAAGTTGGCCAGCCGCCGACATGTCCGACGACTATAGGGTCGTCCCCACGACCCGGGACTAGACTGGCCCGCCACCGTCATGTCCGACGACTATAGGGTCGTCCCCACGACCCCCGGACTAGGTTGGCCGGCCGCCGACTTGTCCGACGACTATAGGGTCGTCCCCACGACCCCCCGACTAGGTGGGCTCGCCGCCGACTTGTCCGACGACTATAGGGTCGTCCCCACGACCCCGGGACTAGGTTGGCTCGCCACCGTCATGTTTGACGACTATAGGGTCGTCCCCACGACCACGGGCCAAAGTTGGCCAGCCGCCGACATGTCCGACGACTATAGGGTCGTCCCCACGACCCGGGACTAGACTGGCCCGCCACCGTCATGTCCGACGACTATAGGGTCGTCCCCACGACCCCCGGACTAGGTTGGCCGGCCGCCGACTTGTCCGACGACTATAGGGTCGTCCCCACGACCCCCGGGCCAAAGTTGGACAGCCACCGACATTTCCGACGACTATTGGGTCGTCCCCACGACCACGGGCCAAAGTTGGCCAGCCGCCGACATGTCCGACGACTATAGGGTCTTCCCCACGACCCCGGGACTAGATTGGCCCGACACCGTCATGTCCGACGACTATAGAGTCGTGCCCAAAAGTACGGGCCAAAGTTGGCCAGCCGCCGACATGTCCGACGACTATAGGGTCGTCCCCACGACCCCCGGACTAGGTTGGCTCGCCGCCGACTTGTCCGACGAGTATAGGGTCCTCCCCACGACCACGGGCCAAAGTTGGCCAGCCGCCGACATGTCCGACGACTATAGGGTCGTCCCCACGACCCCGGGACTAGGTTGGCTCGCCACCGTCATGTCTGACGACTATAGGGTCGTCCCCACGACCACGGGCCAAAGTTGGCCAGCCGCCGACTTGTCCGACGACTATAGTGTCGTCCCCATGACCCGGGACTAGACTGGCCCGCCACCGTCATGTCCGTCGACTATAGGCTCGTCCCCACGACCCCGGGCCAAAGTTGGCCAGCCGCCGACATGTCCGACGACTATAGGGTCGTCCCCACGACCCCGGGACTAGATTGGCCCGACACCGTCATGTCCGACGACTACAGGGTCGTACCCACGACCCCGGGCCAAGGTTGGCCCGCCGCCGACATGTCCGACGACTATAGGGTCGTCCCCACGACCCCGGGACTAGATTGGCCCGACACCGTCATGTCCGACGACTACAGGGTCGTACCCACGACCACGGGCCAAAGTTGGCCAGCCGCCGACATGTCCGACGGCTATAGGGTCGTCCCCACGACCCCGGGCCAATGTTGGCCAATCGCCGACATGTCCGACGACTATAGGGTCGTCCCTACGACCCCGGGACTAGATTGGCCCGCCACCGTCATGTCCAACGACTATAGGGTCGTCCCCACGACCCCCGGGCCAAAGTTGGACAGCCACCGACATTTCCGACGACTATAGGGTCGTCCCCACGACCACGGGCCCAAGTTGGCCAGCCGCCGATATGTCCAACGACTATTGGGTCGTCCCCACGACCACGGGCCAAAGTTAGCCAGCCGCCGACATGTCCGACGACTATAGGGTCGTCCCCACGACCCCGGGCCAAAGTTGGCAAGCCGCCGAAATGTCCGACACCTGTAGGGTCGCACCCACGACCCCGGGGCTAGGTCGGCCAGCCGCCGACATGTCCGACGACTATACGGTCGTCCCCACGACCCCGAGTCAATGTTGGCTCGCCGCCGACATGTCCGACGACTATAGGGTCGTCCCCACGACCCCCGGGCCAAAGTTGGACAGCCACCGACATTTCCGACGACTATAGGGTCGTCCCCACGACCACGGGCCAAAGTTGGCCAGCCGCCGACATGTCCGACGACTATAGGGTCGTCCCCACGACCCGGGACTAGACTGGCCCGCCACCGTCATGTCCGATGATTATAGGGTCGTCCCCACGACCCCGGGACTAGAGTGGCCCGCCACCGTCATGTCCGACGACTATAGGGTCGTCCCGACGACCACGGGCCAAAGTTGGCCAGCCGCCGACTTGTCCGACGACTATAGGGTCGTCCCCATGACCCGGGACTCGACTGGCCCGCCACCGTCATGTCCGTCGACTATAGGCTCGTCCCCACGACCCCGGGCCAAAGTTGGCCAGCCGCCGGCTTGCCCGACGATTATAGGGTCGTCCCCACGACCCCGGGAGTAGATTGGCCCGCCACCGTCATGTCCGATGATTATAGGGTCGTCCCCACGACCCCGGGACAAGCTTGGCCCGCCGCCGACTTGACCGACGACTACAGGGTCGTCCCCACGACCCCGGGACTAGATTGGCCCGCCACCGTCATGTCCGACGACAATAGGGGCGTCCCCACGACCCCGGGTCTAGGTTGGCCAGCCGCCGACATGTCCGACGACTATAGAGTCGTCCCCACGACACCGGGCCAAAGTTGGACAGCCGCCGACATGTCCGACGGCTATAGGGTCGTCCCTACGACCCCGGGACTAGATCGGCCCGCCACCGTCATGTCCAACGACTATAGGGTCGTCCCCACGACCCCCGGGCCAAAGTTGGACAGCCACCGACATTTCCGACGACTATAGGGTCGTCCCCACGACCACGGGCCAAAGTTGGCCAGCCGCCGATTAGTCCAACGACTATTGGGTCGTCCCCACGACCACGGGCCAAAGTTGGCCAGCCGCCGGCTTGCCCGACGATTATAGGGTCGTCCCCACGACCCCCGGACTAGGTTGGCTCGCCGCCGACTTGTCCGACGAGTATAGGGTCGTCCCCACGACCACGGGCCAAATTTGGCCAGCCGGCGACATGTCCGACGACTATAGGGACGTCCCTACGACCCCGGGACTAGGTTGGCCCGCCGCCGACTTCTCCGACGACTATAGGGTCGTCCCCACGACCCCCGGACTAGGTTGGCTCGCCGCCGACTTGTCCGACGAGTATAGAGTCCTCCCCACGACCACGGGCCAAAGTTGGCCAGCCGCCGACATGTCCGACGACTATAGGGTCGTCCCCACGACCCCGGGACTAGGTTGCCCCGCCGCCGACTTGTCCGACGACTATAGGGTCGTCCCCACGACCCCGGGACTAGGTTGGCTCGCCACCGTCATGTCTGACGACTATAGGGTCGTCCCCACGTCCACGGGCCAAAGTTGGCCAGCCGCCGACTTGTCCGACGACTATAGGGTCGTCCCCATGACCCGGGACTAGACTGGCCCGCCACCGTCATGTCCGTCGACTATAGGCTCGTCCCCACGACCCCGGGCCAAAGTTGGCCAGCCGCCGGCTTGCCCGACGATTATAGGGTCGTCCCCACGACCCCGGGACTAGGTTGGCCCGCCACCGTCATTTCCGACGACTATAGGGTCGTCCACACGACCACGGGCCAAAGTTGGCCAGCCGCCGACTTGTCCGACGACTATAGGGTCGTCCCCATGACCCGGGACTAGACTGGCCCGCCACCGTCATGTCCGACGACTATAGGGTCGTCCCCACGACCCCCGGACTAGGTTGGCCGGCCGCCGACTTGTCCGACGACTATAGGGTCGTCCCCACGACCCCCCGACTAGGTGGGCTCGCCGCCGACTTGTCCGACGACTATAGGGTCGTCCCCACGACCCCGGGACTAGGTTGGCTCGCCACCGTCATGTCTGACGACTATAGGGTCGTCCCCACGACCCCGGGAATAGATTGGCCCGCCACCGTCATGTCCAACGATTATAGGGTCGTCCCCACGACCCCGGGAATAGGTTGGCCAGCCGCCGACATGTCCGACGACTATCGGGTCGTCCCGACGACCCCGGGCCAATGTTGGCCAATCGCCATGTCCGACGACTATAGGGTCGTCCCTACGACCCCGGGACTAGATTGGCCCGCCACCGTCATGTCCAACGATTATAGGGTCGTCCCCACGACCCCGGGACTAGATTGGCCCGCCACCGTCATGTCCGATGATTATAGGGTCGTCCCCACGACCCCGGGACAAGCTTGGCCCGCCGCCGACTTGACCGACGACTATAGGGTCGTCCCCACGACCCCGGGACTAGATTGGCCCGCCACCGTCATGTCCGACGACAATAGGGTCGTCCCCACGACCCCGGGTCTAGGTTGGCCAGCCGCCGACATGTCCGACGACAATAGGGTCGTCCCCACGACCACGGGCCAAAGCTGGCCAGCCGCCGACATGTCCGACGACTATTGGATCGTCCCCACGACCACGGGCCAAAGTTGGCCAGCCGCCGACATGTCCGACGACTATAGGGTCGTCCCCACGACCCCGGGACTAGATTGGGCCGCCACCGTCATGTCCGACGACTATAGGGTCGTCCACACGACCCCGGGCCAAAGTTGGCAAGCCGCCGAAATGTCCGACGACTGTGGGGTCGTCCCCACGACCCCGGGACTAGATTGGCCCGCCACCGTCAAGTCCGACGACCTCGGGACTAGGTTGGCCAGCCGCCGACATGTCCGACGACTATAGGGTCGTCCCCACGACCTCGGGCCAATTTTGGCCAGCCGCCGACATGTCCGACGACTATACGGTCGTCCCCACGACCCCGGGCCAAAGTTGGCAAGCCGCCGAAATGTCCGACGACTGTAGGGTCGTCCCCACGACCTCGGGACTAGATTGGCCCGCCAACGTCAAGTCCGACGACTATAGGGTCGTCCCCACGACCCCGGGCCAAAGTTGGCAAGCCGCCGAAATGTCCGACGACTGTAGGGTCGTCCCCACAACCCCGGGACTAGATTGGCCCGCCACCGTCAAGTCCGACGACTATAGGGTCGTCCCCACGACCCCGGGCCAAAGTTGGCAAGCCGCCGAAATGTCCGACGACTGTAGGGTCGTCCCCACGACCCCCGGACTAGATTGGCCCGCCACCGACAAGTCCGACGACTATAGGGTCGTCCCCACGACCCCGGGACTAGATTGGCCCGCCACCGTCATGTCCAACGACTATCGGATCGTCCCCACGACCACGGGCCAAAATTGGCCAGCCGCCGACATGTCCGACGACTATTGGGTCGTCCCCACGACACCGGGCCAAAGTTGGCCAGCCGCTGACATGTCCAACGACTATAGGGTCGTCCCCACGACCACGGGCCAAAGTTGACCAGCCGCCAACATGTCCGACGACTATTGGATCGTCCCCACGACCCCGGGCCAAAGTTGGCAAGCCGCCGAAATGGCCGACGACTGTAGGGTCGTCCCCACGACCCCCGGACTAGATTGGCCCGCCACCGACAAGTCCGACGACTATAGGGTCGTCCCCACGACCCCGGGACTAGATTGGCCCGCCACCGCCTTGTCCGACGACAATAGGGTCGTCCCCACGACCCCGGGCCAAAGTTGGCCAGCCGCCGACATGTCCGACGACTATAGGGTCGTCCCCACGACCCCGAGACTAGATTGGCCCGCCACCGTCATGTTCGACGAAAATAGGGTCGTCCCCACAACCCCGGGTTCAGGTTGGCCAGCCGCCGACATTTCCGACGACTATAGAGTCGTCCCCACGACACCGGGTCAAAGTTGGCCAGCCGCCGACATGTCCGACGACTATAGGGTCGTCCCCACGACCCCGGGACAAGGTTGGCCCGCCGCCGACTTGTCCGGCGACTATAGGGCCGTACCCACGACCCCGGGACTAGGCTGACAAGCCGCCAACATGTCCGACGACTATAGGGTCGTCCCCAGGACCCCGGGCCAAAGTTGGCAAGCCGCCGAAATGTCCGACGACTGTAGGGTCGTACCCACGACCCCGGGACTAGGCTGACAAGCCGCCAACATGTCCGACGACCATAGGGTCGTCCCCACGACCCCGGCCCAAAGTTGGCAAGCCGCCGAAATGTCCGACGACTGTAGGGTCGTCCCCACGACCCCGGGACTAGATTGGCCCGCCACCGTCAAGTCCGACGACTATAGGGTCGTCCCCAGGACCTCGGGACTAGATTGGCCCGCCACCGTCAAGTCCGACGACTATAGGGTCGTCCCCACGACCCCGGGCCAAAGTTGGCAAGACGCCGAAATGTCCGACGACTGTAGGGTGGTACCCACGACCCCGGGACTAGGCTGACAAGCCGCCAACATGTCCGACGACTATAGGGTCGCCCCCACGACCCCAGGACTAGATTGGCCCGCCACCGTCATGTCCAACGACTATAGGGTCGTCCCCACAACCACGGGCCAAAGTTGGCCAGCCGCCGACATTTCCGACGACTATAGAGTCGTCCCCACGACACCGGGCCAAAGTTGGCCAGCCGCCGACATGTCCGACGACTATAGGGTCGTCCCCACGACCCCGGGACAAGGATGGCCCGCCGCCGACTTGTCCGACGACTATAGGGCCGTACCCACGACCCCGGGACTAGGCTGACAAGCCGCCAACATGTCCGACGACTATAGGGTCGTCCCCACGACCCCGGGCCAAAGTTGGCAAGCCGCCGAAATGTCCGACGACTGTGGGGTCGTCCCCACGACCCCGGGACTAGATTGGCCCGCCACCGTCAAGTCCGACGACCTCGGGACTAGGTTGGCCAGCCGCCGACATGTCCGACGACTATAGGGTCGTCCCCACGACCTCGGGCCAATTTTGGCCAGCCGCCGACATGTCCGACGACTATAGGGTCGTCCCCACGACCCCGGGCCAAAGTTGGCCAGCCGCTGACATGTCCAACGACTATAGGGTCGTCCCCACGACCACGGGCCAAAGTTGACCAGCCGCCAACATGTCCGACGACTATTGGATCGTCCCCACGACCCCGGGCCAAAGTTGGCAAGCCGCCGAAATGGCCGACGACTGTAGGGTCGTCCCCACGACCCCCGGACTAGATTGGCCCGCCACCGACAAGTCCGACCACTATAGGGTCGTCCCCACGACCCCGGGACTAGATTGGCCCGCCACCGCCTTGTCCGACGACAATAGGGTCGTCCCCACGACCCCGGGCCAAAGTTGGCCAGCCGCCGACATGTCCGACGACTATAGGGTCGTCCCCACGACCCCGAGACTAGATTGGCCCGCCACCGTCATGTTCGACGAAAATAGGGTCGTCCCCACAACCCCGGGTTCAGGTTGGCCAGCCGCCGACATTTCCGACGACTATAGAGTCGTCCCCACGACACCGGGTCAAAGTTGGCCAGCCGCCGACATGTCCGACGACTATAGGGTCGTCCCCACGACCCCGGGACAAGGTTGGCCCGCCGCCGACTTGTCCGGCGACTATAGGGCCGTACCCACGACCCCGGGACTAGGCTGACAAGCCGCCAACATGTCCGACGACTATAGGGTCGTCCCCAGGACCCCGGGCCAAAGTTGGCAAGCCGCCGAAATGTCCGACGACTGTAGGGTCGTACCCACGACCCCGGGACTAGGCTGACAAGCCGCCAACATGTCCGACGACTATAGGGTCGTCCCCACGACCCCGGCCCAAAGTTGGCAAGCCGCCGAAATGTCCGACGACTGTAGGGTCGTCCCCACGACCCCGGGACTAGATTGGCCCGCCACCGTCAAGTCCGACGACTATAGGGTCGTCCCCAGGACCTCGGGACTAGATTGGCCCGCCACCGTCAAGTCCGACGACTATAGGGTCGTCCCCACGACCCCGGGCCAAAGTTGGCAAGCCGCCGAAATGTCCGACGACTGTAGGGTGGTACCCACGACCCCGGGACTAGGCTGACAAGCCGCCAACATGTCCGACGACTATAGGGTCGCCCCCACGACCCCTGGACTAGATTGGCCCGCCACCGTCATGTCCAACGACTATAGGGTCGTCCCCACAACCACGGGCCAAAGTTGGCCAGCCGCCGACATTTCCGACGACTATAGAGTCGTCCCCACGACACCGGGCCAAAGTTGGCCAGCCGCCGACATGTCCGACGACTATAGGGTCGTCCCCACGACCCCGGGACAAGGATGGCCCGCCGCCGACTTGTCCGACGACTATAGGGCCGTACCCACGACCCCGGGACTAGGCTGACAAGCCGCCAACATGTCCGACGACTATAGGGTCGTCCCCACGACCCCGGGCCAAAGTTGGCCAGCCGCCGAAATGTCCGACGACTATAGGGTCGTCCCCACGACCCCGGGACTAGATTGGCCCGCCACCGTCATGTCCGACGACTATAGGGTCGTCCCCACGACCCCGGGACTAGATTGGCCCGCCACCGTCATGTCCGACGACTATAGGGTCGTCCCCATGACCCCGGGCCAAAGTTGGCAAGCCGCCGAAATGTCCGACGACTGTAGGGTCGTACCCACGACCCCGGGACTAGGCTGACAAGCCGCCAACATGTCCGACGACTATAGGGTCGTCCCCACGACCCCGGGCCAAAGTTGGCCAGCCGCCGACATGTCCGACGACTATAGGGTCGTCCCCACGACCCCGAGACTAGATTGGCCCGCCACCGTCATGTCCGACGACAATAGGGTCGTCTCCACGACCCCGGGTCCAGGTTGGCCAGCCGCCGACACTTCCGACGACTATAGAGTCGTCCCCACGACACCGGGCCAAAGGTGGCCAGCCGCCGACATGTCCGACGACTATAGGGTCGTCCCCACGACCCCGGGACTAGATTGGCCCGCCACCGTCATGTCCGACGATTATAGGGTCGTCCCCACGACCCCGGGAGAAGCTTGGCCCGCCGCCGACTTGTTCGACGACTATAGGGTCGCCCCACGACCCCGGGACTAGATTGGCCCGCCACCGTCATGTCCGACGACTATTGGATCGTCCCCACGACCACGGGCCAAAGTTGGCCAGCCGCCGACATGTTCGACTATAGGGTCGTCCCCACGACCCCGGGACTAGATTGGTCCGCCACCGTCAAGTCCGGCGACTATAGGGTCGTCCCCACGACCTCGGGACTAGGTTGGCCAGCCGCCGACATGTCCGACCACTATTGGGTCGTCCCCACGACCACGGGCCAAAGTTGGCAAGCCGCCGAAATGGCCGACGACTGTAGGGTCGTCCCCACGACCCCCGGACTAGATTGGCCCGCCACCGACAAGTCCGACGACTATAGGGTCGTCCCCACGACCCCGGGACTAGATTGGCCCGCCACCGCCTTGTCCGACGACAATAGGGTCGTCCCCACGACCCCGGGCCAAAGTTGGCCAGCCGCCGACATGTCCGACGACTATAGGGTCGTCCCCACGACCCCGAGACTAGATTGGCCCGCCACCGTCATGTTCGACGAAAATAGGGTCGTCCCCACAACCCCGGGTTCAGGTTGGCCAGCCGCCGACATTTCCGACGACTATAGAGTCGTCCCCACGACACCGGGTCAAAGTTGGCCAGCCGCCGACATGTCCGACGACTATAGGGTCGTCCCCACGACCCCGGGACAAGGTTGGCCCGCCGCCGACTTGTCCGGCGACTATAGGGCCGTACCCACGACCCCCGGACTAGGTTGGCCGGCCGCCGACTTGTCCGACGACTATAGGGTCGTCCCCACGACCCCCCGACTAGGTGGGCTCGCCGCCGACATGTCCGACGACTATTGGATCGTCCCCACGACCACGGGCCAAAGTTGGCCAGCCGCCAACATGTCCGACGACAATCGGATCGTCCCCACGACCACGCGCCAAAGTTGGCCCGCCACCGTCATGTCCGTCGACTATAGGCTCGTCCCCACGACCCCGGGCCAAAGTTGGCCAGCCGCCGACATGTCCGACGACTATAGGGTCGTCCCCACGACCCCGGGACTAGACTGGCCCGCCACCGTCATGTCCGTCGACTATAGGCTCGTCCCCACGACCCCGGGCCAAAGTTGGCCAGCCGCCGGCTTGCCCGACGATTATAGGGTCGTCCCCACGACCCCGGGACTAGGTTGGCCCGCCACCGTCATTTCCGACGACTATAGGGTCGTCCCCACGACCACGGGCCAAAGTTGGCCAGCCGCCGACTTGTCCGATGACTATAGGGTCGTCCCCATGACCCGGGACTAGACTGGCCCGCCACCGTCATGTCCGACGACTATAGGGTCGTCCCCACGACCCCCGGACTAGGTTGGCCGGCCGCCGACTTGTCCGACGACTATAGGGTCGTCCCCACGACCCCCCGACTAGGTGGGCTCGCCGCCGACTTGTCCGACGACTATAGGGTCGTCCCCACGACCACGGGCCAAAGTTGGCCAGCCGCCGATATGTCCAACGACTATTGGGTCGTCCCCACGACCACGGGCCAAAGTTAGCCAGCCGCCGACATGTCCGACGACTATAGGGTCGTCCCCACGACCCCGGGCCAAAGTTGGCAAGCCGCCGAAATGTCCGACGACTGTAGGGTCGCCCCCACGACCCCGGGGCTAGGTCGGCCAGCCGCCGACATGTCCGACGACTATACGGTCGTCCCCACGACCCCGGGTCAATGTTGGCTCGCCGCCGACATGTCCGACGACTATAGGGTCGTCCCCACGACCCCCGGGCCAAAGTTGGACAGCCACCGACACTTCCGACGACTATAGGGTCGTCCCCACGACCACGGGCCAAAGTTGGCCAGCCGCCGACATGTCCGACGACTATAGGGTCGTCCCCACGACCCGGGACTAGACTGGCCCGCCACCGTCATGTCCGACGACTATAGGGTCGTCCCCAAGACCCCCGGACTAGGTTGGCCGGCCGCCGACTTGTCCGACGACTATAGGGTCGTCCCCACGACCCCCCGACTAGGTGGGCTCGCCGCCGACTTGTCCGACGACTATAGGGTCGTCCCCACGACCACGGGCCAAAGTTGGCCAGCCGCCGATATGTCCAACGACTATTGGGTCGTCCCCACGACCACGGGCCAAAGTTAGCCAGCCGCCGACATGTCCGACGACTATAGGGTCGTCCCCACGACCCCGGGCCAAAGTTGGCAAGCCGCCGAAATGTCCGACGACTGTAGGGTCGCCCCCACGACCCCGGGGCTAGGTCGGCCAGCCGCCGACATGTCCGACGACTATACGGTCGTCCCCACGACCCCGGGTCAATGTTGGCTCGCCGCCGACATGTCCGACGACTATAGGGTCGTCCCCACGACCCCCGGGCCAAAGTTGGACAGCCACCGACATTTCCGACGACTATAGGGTCGTCCCCACGACCACGGGCCAAAGTTGGCCAGCCGCCGACATGTCCGACGACTATAGGGTCGTCCCCACGACCCGGGACTAGACTGGCCCGCCACCGTCATGTCCGACGACTATAGGGTCGTCCCCACGACCCCCGGACTAGGTTGGCCGGCCGCCGACTTGTCCGACGACTATAGGGTCGTCCCCACGACCCCCCGACTAGGTGGGCTCGCCGCCGACTTGTCCGACGACTATAGGGTCGTCCCCACGACCCCGGGACTAGGTTGGCTCGCCACCGTCATGTTTGACGACTATAGGGTCGTCCCCACGACCACGGGCCAAAGTTGGCCAGCCGCCGACATGTCCGACGACTATAGGGTCGTCCCCACGACCCGGGACTAGACTGGCCCGCCACCGTCATGTCCGACGACTATAGGGTCGTCCCCACGACCCCCGGACTAGGTTGGCCGGCCGCCGACTTGTCCGACGACTATAGGGTCGTCCCCACGACCCCCGGGCCAAAGTTGGACAGCCACCGACATTTCCGACGACTATTGGGTCGTCCCCACGACCACGGGCCAAAGTTGGCCAGCCGCCGACATGTCCGACGACTATAGGGTCTTCCCCACGACCCCGGGACTAGATTGGCCCGACACCGTCATGTCCGACGACTATAGAGTCGTGCCCAAAAGTACGGGCCAAAGTTGGCCAGCCGCCGACATGTCCGACGACTATAGGGTCGTCCCCACGACCCCCGGACTAGGTTGGCTCGCCGCCGACTTGTCCGACGAGTATAGGGTCCTCCCCACGACCACGGGCCAAAGTTGGCCAGCCGCCGACATGTCCGACGACTATAGGGTCGTCCCCACGACCCCGGGACTAGGTTGGCTCGCCACCGTCATGTCTGACGACTATAGGGTCGTCCCCACGACCACGGGCCAAAGTTGGCCAGCCGCCGACTTGTCCGACGACTATAGTGTCGTCCCCATGACCCGGGACTAGACTGGCCCGCCACCGTCATGTCCGTCGACTATAGGCTCGTCCCCACGACCCCGGGCCAAAGTTGGCCAGCCGCCGACATGTCCGACGACTATAGGGTCGTCCCCACGACCCCGGGACTAGATTGGCCCGACACCGTCATGTCCGACGACTACAGGGTCGTACCCACGACCCCGGGCCAAGGTTGGCCCGCCGCCGACATGTCCGACGACTATAGGGTCGTCCCCACGACCCCGGGACTAGATTGGCCCGACACCGTCATGTCCGACGACTACAGGGTCGTCCCCACGACCACGGGCCAAAGTTGGCCAGCCGGCGACATGTCCGACGACTATAGGGTCGTCCCTACGACCCCGGGACTAGGTTGGCCCGCCGCCGACTTCTCCGACGACTATAGGGTCGTCCCCACGACCACGGGCCAAAGTTGGCATGCCGCCGAAATGTCCGACGACTATAGGGTCGTCCCCACGACCCCGGGCCAAAGTTGGCAAGCCGCCGACATATCCGACGACTATAGGGTCGTCCACACAACCACGGGCCAAAGTTGGCCAGCCGCCGACTTGTCCGAAGACTATAGGCTCGTCCCCACGACCCCGGGGCTAGGTTGCCCCGCCGCCGACTTGTCCGACGACTATAGGGTCGTCCCCACGACCCCGGGACTAGGTTGGCCAGCCGCTGACATGTCCAACGACTATCGGATCGTCCCCACGACCACGGGCCAAAGTTGGCCAGCCGCCGACATGTCCGACGACTATAGGGTCGTCCCCACGACCCCGGGCCAAAGTTGGCAAGCTGCCGACTTGTCCGACGATTATAGGGTCGTCCCCACGACCCCGGGACTAGATTGGCCCGACACCGTCATGTCCGACGACTATAGGGTCGTACCCACGAGTACGGGCCAAAGTTGGCCAGCCGCCGACATGTCCGACGACTATAGGGTCGTCCCCACGACCCTGGGACTAGATTGGCCCGCCACCGTCATGTCCGACGACTATCGGGTCGTCCCCACGACCACGGGCCAATGTTGACCAGCCGCCGACATGTCCGACGACTATAGTGTCGTCCCCACGACCCCGGGACTAGATTGGCCCGCCCTACCGTCCTGCCCGACGACTATAGGGTCGTCTTTACGACCACGGGCCAAAGTTGGCCAGCCGCCGACATGTCCGACGACTATAGAGTCGTCCCCACGACACCGGGCCAAAGTTGGCCAGCCGCTGACATGTCCAACGACTATCGGATCGTCCCCACGACCACGGGCCAAAGTTGGCCAGCCGCCGACATGTCCGACGACTATAGGGTCGACCCCACGACCCGGGACTAGAGTGGCCCGCCACCGTCATGTCCGACGACTATATGGTCGTCCCCACGACCACGGGCCAATGTTGGCCCGCCGCTGACTTGTCCGACGACTATAGGGTCGTTTCCACGACCGCGGGACTAGATTGGCTCGCCGCCGACTTGTCCGACGACTGTTGGGTCGTCCCCACGACCCCGGGACTAGATTGGCCCGCCACCGTCATTTCGGACGACTATAGGGTCGTCCCCACGACCACGGGCCAAAGTTGGCCAGCCGCCGACTTGTCCGACGACTATAGGGTCGTCCCCACGACCCCGGGACTAGATTGGCCCGCCACCGTTATGTCCGACGACTATAGGGTCGTCCCCACGACCACGGGCCAAAGTTGGCCAGCCGCCGACTTGTCCGACGACTATAGGGTCGTCCCCACGACCACGGGCCAAAGTTGGCCAGCCGCCGGCTTGCCCGACGATTATAGGGTCGTCCCCACGACCCCCGAACTAGGTTGGCTCGCCGCCGACTTGTCCGACGAGTATAGGGTCGTCCCCACGACCACGGGCCAAATTTGGCCAGCCGGCGACATGTCCGACGACTATAGGGACGTCCCTACGACCCCGGGACTAGGTTGGCCCGCCGCCGACTTCTCCGACGACTATAGGGTCGTCCCCACGACCCCCGGACTAGGTTGGCTCGCCGCCGACTTGTCCGACGAGTATAGAGTCCTCCCCACGACCACGGGCCAAAGTTGGCCAGCCGCCGACATGTCCGACGACTATAGGGTCGTCCCCACGACCCCGGGACTAGGTTGCCCCGCCGCCGACTTGTCCGACTACTATAGGGTCGTCCCCACGACCCCGGGACTAGGTTGGCTCGCCACCGTCATGTCTGACGACTATAGGGTCGTCCCCACGTCCACGGGCCAAAGTTGGCCAGCCGCCGACTTGTCCGACGACTATAGGGTCGTCCCCATGACCCGGGACTAGACTGGCCCGCCACCGTCATGTCCGTCGACTATAGGCTCGTCCCCACGACCCCGGGCCAAAGTTGGCCAGCCGCCGGCTTGCCCGACGATTATAGGGTCGTCCCCACGACCCCGGGACTAGGTTGGCCCGCCACCGTCATTTCCGACGACTATAGGGTCGTCCCCACGACCACGGGCCAAAGTTGGCCAGCCGCCGACTTGTCCGACGACTATAGGGTCGTCCCCATGACCCGGGACTAGACTGGCCCGCCACCGTCATGTCCGACGACTATAGGGTCGTCCCCACGACCCCCGGACTAGGTTGGCCGGCCGCCGACTTGTCCGACGACTATAGGGTCGTCCCCACGACCCCCCGACTAGGTGGGCTCGCCGCCGACTTGTCCGACGACTATAGGGTCGTCCCCACGACCCCGGGACTAGGTTGGCTCGCCACCGTCATGTCTGACGACTATAGGGTCGTCCCCACGACCCCGGGAATAGATTGGCCCGCCACCGTCATGTCCAACGATTATAGGGTCGTCCCCACGACCCCGGGACTAGATTGGCCCGCCACCGTCATGTCCGATGATTATAGGGTCGTCCCCACGACCCCGGGACTAGAGTGGCCCGCCACCGTCATGTCCGACCACTATAGGGTCGTCCCGACGACCACGGGCCAAAGTTGGCCAGCCGCCGACTTGTCCGGCGACTATAGGGTCGTCCCCAAGACCCGGGACTAGACTGGCCCGCCACCGTCATGTGTGACGACTATAGGGTCGTCCCCACGACCCCGGGAATAGGTTGGCCAGCCGCCGACATGTCCGACGACTATCGGGTCGTCCCGACGACCCCGGGCCAATGTTGGCCAATCGCCATGTCCGACGACTATAGGGTCGTCCCTACGACCCCGGGACTAGATTGGCCCGCCACCGTCATGTCCAACGATTATAGGGTCGTCCCCACGACCCCGGGACTAGATTGGCCCGCCACCGTCATGTCCGATGATTATAGGGTCGTCCCCACGACCCCGGGACAAGCTTGGCCCGCCGCCGACTTGACCGACGACTATAGGGTCGTCCCCACGACCCCGGGACTAGATTGGCCCGCCAATCGCCATGTCCGACGACTATAGGGTCGTCCCTACGACCCCGGGACTAGATTGGCCCGCCACCGTCATGTCCAACGATTATAGGGTCGTCCCCACGACCCCGGGACTAGATTGGCCCGACACCGTCATGTCCGACGACTACAGGGTCGTACCCACGACCCCGGGCCAAGGTTGGCCCGCCGCCGACATGTCCGACGACTATAGGGTCGTCCCCACGACCCCGGGACTAGATTGGCCCGACACCGTCATGTCCGACGACTACAGGGTCGTACCCACGACCACGGGCCAAAGTTGGCCAGCCGCCGACATGTCCGACGACTATAGGGTCGTCCCCACGACCCCGGGACTAGGTTGCCCCGCCGCCGACTTGTCCGACGACTATAGGGTCGTCCCCACGACCCCGGGACTAGGTTGGCTCGCCACCGTCATGTCTGACGACTATAGGGCCGTCCCCACGACCACGGGCCAAAGTTGGCCAGCCGCCGACTTGTCCGACGACTATAGGGTCGACCCCACGACCCGGGACTAGAGTGGCCCGCCACCGTCATGTCCGACGACTATATGGTCGTCCCCACGACCACGGGCCAATGTTGGCCAGCCGCTGACTTGTCCGACGACTATAGGGTCGTTCCCACGACCGCGGGACTAGATTGGCTCGCCGCCGACTTGTCCGACGACTGTTGGGTCGTCCCCACGACCCCGGGACTAGATTGGCCCGCCACCGTCATTTCCGACGACTATAGGGTCGTCCACACGACCACGGGCCAAAGTTGGCCAGCCGCCGACTTGTCCGCCGACTATAGGATCGTCCCCACGACCCCGGGACTAGATTGGCCCGCCACCGTTATGTCCGACGACTATAGGGTCGTCCCCACGACCACGGGCCAAAGTTGGCCAGCCGGCGACATGTCCGACGACTATAGGGTCGTCCCTACGACCCCGGGACTAGGTTGGCCCGCCGCCGACTTCTCCGACGACTATAGGGTCGTCCCCACGACCACGGGCCAAAGTTGGCATGCCGCCGAAATGTCCGACGACTATAGGGTCGTCCCCACGACCCCGGGCCAAAGTTGGCAAGCCGCCGACATATCCGACGACTATAGGGTCGTCCACACAACCACGGGCCAAAGTTGGCCAGCCGCCGACTTGTCCGAAGACTATAGGCTCGTCCCCACGACCCCGGGGCTAGGTTGCCCCGCCGCCGACTTGTCCGACGACTATAGGGTCGTCCCCACGACCCCGGGACTAGGTTGGCCAGCCGCTGACATGTCCAACGACTATCGGATCGTCCCCACGACCACGGGCCAAAGTTGGCCAGCCGCCGACATGTCCGACGACTATAGGGTCGTCCCCACGACCCCGGGCCAAAGTTGGCAAGCTGCCGACTTGTCCGACGATTATAGGGTCGTCCCCACGACCCCGGGACTAGATTGGCCCGACACCGTCATGTCCGACGACTATAGGGTCGTACCCACGAGTACGGGCCAAAGTTGGCCAGCCGCCGACATGTCCGACGACTATAGGGTCGTCCCCACGACCCTGGGACTAGATTGGCCCGCCACCGTCATGTCCGACGACTATCGGGTCGTCCCCACGACCACGGGCCAATGTTGACCAGCCGCCGACATGTCCGACGACTATAGTGTCGTCCCCACGACCCCGGGACTAGATTGGCCCGCCCTACCGTCCTGCCCGACGACTATAGGGTCGTCTTTACGACCACGGGCCAAAGTTGGCCAGCCGCCGACATGTCCGACGACTATAGAGTCGTCCCCACGACACCGGGCCAAAGTTGGCCAGCCGCTGACATGTCCAACGACTATCGGATCGTCCCCACGACCACGGGCCAAAGTTGGCCAGCCGCCGACATGTCCGACGACTATAGGGTCGACCCCACGACCCGGGACTAGAGTGGCCCGCCACCGTCATGTCCGACGACTATATGGTCGTCCCCACGACCACGGGCCAATGTTGGCCAGCCGCTGACTTGTCCGACGACTATAGGGTCGTTCCCACGACCGCGGGACTAGATTGGCTCGCCGCCGACTTGTCCGACGACTGTTGGGTCGTCCCCACGACCCCGGGACTAGATTGGCCCGCCACCGTCATTTCGGACGACTATAGGGTCGTCCCCACGACCACGGGCCAAAGTTGGCCAGCCGCCGACTTGTCCGACGACTATAGGGTCGTCCCCACGACCCCGGGACTAGATTGGCCCGCCACCGTTATGTCCGACGACTATAGGGTCGTCCCCACGACCACGGGCCAAAGTTGGCCAGCCGCCGACTTGTCCGACGACTATAGGGTCGTCCCCACGACCACGGGCCAAAGTTGGCCAGCCGCCGGCTTGCCCGACGATTATAGGGTCGTCCCCACGACCCCCGAACTAGGTTGGCTCGCCGCCGACTTGTCCGACGAGTATAGGGTCGTCCCCACGACCACGGGCCAAATTTGGCCAGCCGGCGACATGTCCGACGACTATAGGGACGTCCCTACGACCCCGGGACTAGGTTGGCCCGCCGCCGACTTCTCCGACGACTATAGGGTCGTCCCCACGACCCCCGGACTAGGTTGGCTCGCCGCCGACTTGTCCGACGAGTATAGAGTCCTCCCCACGACCACGGGCCAAAGTTGGCCAGCCGCCGACATGTCCGACGACTATAGGGTCGTCCCCACGACCCCGGGACTAGGTTGCCCCGCCGCCGACTTGTCCGACGACTATAGGGTCGTCCCCACGACCCCGGGACTAGGTTGGCTCGCCACCGTCATGTCTGACGACTATAGGGTCGTCCCGACGACCACGGGCCAAAGTTGGCCAGCCGCCGACTTGTCCGACGACTATAGGGTCGTCCCCATGACCCGGGACTCGACTGGCCCGCCACCGTCATGTCCGTCGACTATAGGCTCGTCCCCACGACCCCGGGCCAAAGTTGGCCAGCCGCCGGCTTGCCCGACGATTATAGGGTCGTCCCCACGACCCCGGGACTAGATTGGCCCGCCACCGTCATGTCCGATGATTATAGGGTCGTCCCCACGACCCCGGGACAAGCTTGGCCCGCCGCCGACTTGACCGACGACTATAGGGTCGTCCCCACGACCCCGGGACTAGATTGGCCCGCCACCGTCATGTCCGACGACAATAGGGGCGTCCCCACGACCCCGGGTCTAAGTTGGCCAGCCGCCGACATGTCCGACGACTATAGAGTCGTCCCCACGACACCGGGCCAAAGTTGGACAGCCGCCGACATGTCCGACGGCTATAGGGTCGTCCCTACGACCCCGGGACTAGATCGGCCCGCCACCGTCATGTCCAACGACTATAGGGTCGTCCCCACGACCCCCGGGCCAAAGTTGGACAGCCACCGACATTTCCGACGACTATAGGGTCGTCCCCACGACCACGGGCCAAAGTTGGCCAGCCGCCGATTAGTCCAACGACTATTGGGTCGTCCCCACGACCACGGGCCAAAGTTGGCCAGCCGCCGGCTTGCCCGACGATTATAGGGTCGTCCCCACGACCCCCGGACTAGGTTGGCTCGCCGCCGACTTGTCCGACGAGTATAGGGTCGTCCCCACGACCACGGGCCAAATTTGGCCAGCCGGCGACATGTCCGACGACTATAGGGACGTCCCTACGACCCCGGGACTAGGTTGGCCCGCCGCCGACTTCTCCGACGACTATAGGGTCGTCCCCACGACCCCCGGACTAGGTTGCCCCGCCGCCGACTTGTCCGA